>CAUYRT010048869.1:0-56893 GCA_963574885.1 Lepilemur ruficaudatus
TCAGCCTAGCTCACAGCAACCTCAAACTCCTGGGCTCAAGCAATCCTTCTGCCTCAGCCTCCCGAGTAGCTGGGACTACAGGCACGCGCCACCATGCCCGGCTAATTTTTTACATATATTTTTAGTTGTCCAATTAATTTCTTTCTATTTATAGTAGAAACGGGGTCTCGCTCTTGCTCAGGCTGGTCTTGAACTCCTGACCTTGAGCGATCCGCCCGCCTCGGCCTCCCAGAGTGCTAGGATTACAGGCGTGAGCCACCGCGCCCGGCCAGGAAATGTAATTTTTAATTAAAAACCTTCTGAAATACAAATATGCAGGTCCAAATGGTGGATGATCCCACCAAATGTTTAAGGAAGAATTAACATTAATTCTATAAAATTTCTTTCAGGAAACAGAAAAGGGACACTCCCAACTTATTTGATGAAGTCAGTATTATTCAGCTACCCAAACCAGACAAAAACAAGCAAAACAAAACAAAAAGCTGCAAGCCAATATCCTATGTGAAATTAGATGCAAAAGTTCTTAACAAAATATGAATAAAAAGAAGTCAACAATGTCCAGAAATATTTACACAACATGACTAACTGAGGTTCATTTCAGGGATACAGGCTGGTTTAATGTTTGAAGATCAAGGTAACACATCACATTACCAGGCCTAAGAAGAAAAATCACATGATTATAACAACTTATGCAGAAAAAGTATTTGACAATTTCAGTACCCATTCATAATAAAAATGCTCAGAAAACTAGGAATAGAGATGTATTTCCTCAACTTGGTAAAGAATATGTACAAAAATGTACAGTTAACATCATACATTATGGTGAAAGCCTGAATGTTTTCCTTCTAAGATTGGTAAAAATGCAAGGATGTTCACTCACACCACTGCTAGTTAAGAGAGCACCAGAAGTTCTAGCCATTGCAGTGTGGAAAGAAAAGGCCTATACAAATCAGAAGGGAAAAAGCAAATCTGTCACAATTTGAAGATGACATGATGGTCTATGTAGAAAACCCATAAAAACTCCAAAAACTCCTAGGCTAAAAAGTTCAGCAAGATCAAAGGAAACAAGGTTAACAAGAAACCTTGAGAAAATATAAAATAATGTAATACTGTAATGGTTGTGTATAAATCACTTTTAATCCTGATATGAGTTAAAATTCAAAAGGATTAAGAATAACTATAAAAACAAAAATCTGTTAACGGATACAGAATATAAGAAAAGTAAATTCTAGCATAAATTACAAAGTATTTTGGAGGAGTAAAAATGTAGAACTTTTGTATGCGATTGAAGTTAAGTTGTTATCAGCTTAAAATATACTGTCATAACGATAAGAAGTTTTCAGACTAAAAGTAGAGTCATGGTTTAACAGGTTAAAAACTTAGTATCAATATAATATAATTGCCAAATCAAGTGCACTGTAGATTTTTAGAATGCTTCTGAATGATTTAAAAATGAATGAAAGTACAATGCAGTTCAGTTTGAAAAGATTCTCAGAGCATTTTCAGTTCATATTTTTTATTTCAGCTCTGATTAAATTGGTCTAGTTACTAAAAGTTGTTGTAATCATACAGGTATAGGAAATGTACTAACATGTAATAATATTTGAAAAATTCTATTAGTCTGAAATTCTCCTGTTGTTACCATGCAAGGCTCATGGTAACAACAAAGAAAAAAATCTATAGTAAATAAAAAAAAAAAAGACAAAGAGAAAAGAATCAAAGTATATCACTACAAAAAACAAACAAACAAACAAACACCAAATTACAAAGGAAGACAGCAAGAGAGAAAGGAAGGAACAAAAGAACTACAAAACAGATAGGAAACAATTAACAAAATAGCAATAGTATGTCTTTACTTATCAATAATTACTCTAAATGTAAATGTAAATATAAATGGATTAAACTAACCAATCAGAAGATGTAGAGTGGCTAAATGGATTTTTAAAAAGCAAGATCAAATCATATGATGTCTACAAGAGATTCATTTAAAATTAAGGACACACATTGGCTTAAAGTAAAGGAAATGAAAAAGATATTCCATGCAAACGGCAACGAAAAGAGAGCAGATGTGGCTGTAGTTATATCAGACAAAATGCACCTAAGTCAAAAACTGTCACAAGAGACAAAGAAGGTCATAATGTAATTGATAAAAGGTCAATCAACAGGAAGATCTAACAATTATAAACAAATATGCTCCCAAATCAAAGCACCTAAACATGTAAATCAAACCTTGACAGATCTGAAGAGAGAAATAGACAGCAACACAATAATAGTAGGAAACTTCAACACTCCACTTTCATTAATAGCTTATGCAGACAGAAAATCAATGAAACAGGAGAACTGAACAACACTGTAGACCAAATACATCTAATAGATGCATATAGAAATTTACACTCAATAGCAAAAGGATACACTTCTCAGGCACACATAAAACATATACTAAGATAGACGGACCACATATTAGGTCACTGTGATGATTGGTTTTGGGTGTCAACTTGACTGGATTAAGGAATACTCAGATAGTATTAAGCTATCAATGCTTCAGAAGGTACTGAGCCAGTCCCTCTTCTGCTGAAAGGCAAACCAATGTGGTTTTGCTTCTTATTAGAATGATTGTGCTGCACTAATTGTGCCTGTGAGGGTGTTTTCACAGGAGATTGGCATGTGAGTCCTGGACTGAGTGGGAAAGATCTGCTTCAATGGTGGTGGGTACTATCCAAACAGCTGGGGTCCTGGATGGAACAAAAAGGTGGAGAAAGGGTAAATTCTCACTCTCTCTCTCTCCCAGAGCTAGGATGCCCTTCTTCTTTGGCCCTTGGACATAAGAACTCCAGGTTCTTCTGTCTTTAGACTCTGGGACCCACACTAGCTGTGGCCCAGCTCTTGGGTCTTCAACCTCAAACTGGGATTTACACTATTGGCTTGCTTGGTTTTGAGGCCCTTGAACTTGGACTGACTCCTATTATCAGTTTTCATGGTTCTCCAGTTTGCAGTCAGCCTATCATGGGACTTCTGAGCCTCCATAATCAAGTGAGCCAATTCCCCTAATGAATCCCTTCTCATATATCTCTATATAGTCTATTGATTCTGTCTCTCTGGAGGGACCTGACTAAAATAGTCACAAAACAAGTCTTGACAAATTCAAGAAGATCAAAATCATTCCAAGTATATTTTCCAACCACAGTGGAATGAAATTAGAAATCACTAACAGTAAGGAAACAGGAAAATTCACAACTATGTGGGAACTAGACAACAGTCTCTTGAATAACCATGTAGTCAAAGAGGAAATCAAAAGAAAAATTTTTAAAAGATCTTGAGACAAATGAAAATGAAAACACAACATACCAAAAACTTATGGGATGCATAAAAAAGCAATGGAGGCCAAAGAAGCACTTTATTTGTGCCACTGATTTCACTGAAGCCAGGTTTTTACACACACAGTAACCATCATGAATGTCAACAAGATAAAAATTTAGTTGTGTTTAATGTCAGTTTCACAGATCTCATTTTGAATTCTGACTCTTCATTAACTCTTTCAAATTTCTGTCCTAGTTCATATCCATAATTGACTCATAAGCGTGTGGATTTGCTTGATCTTGATTGTTGACTATCCAACAGTATATTTTACCTGGTTTGAAGGACTCTCCTTCATTGTATGACTTATTTATCATTCTAGAATATGTATGCCAGGATAAAAATCTCTTTTCTCCCTTCAGGACACACACATTGTAAAATATAGCATAATTTTTTTATTTACCTTTTGTTGTTGTTATCTTAGTCATGTACACTTTAACTCTCTTCAGAATAAAAAATGTATTAAAATGATGTTGAGGTTTATACAGTGTGACAGAATTGATTAAAAACACAGCTGAAATAATTATTTTAGTTACAGAAAGTCTCAGTTGTCAAATAATCAAATAGATGACAACATAATTAATCCTAATTGCTTAAGATGAAAGCATCAACTATCAAGATGACACCTTGGTTCAGTTCAGTCATTTTAATGACTGAGGCAGAATTCTGCAAGTTTAAAATTTGAGTAATTAACTGCTACTGATCTGAAAGGAAATAAATCAGCTATTAAGAGATATACCCTTTATACATGACTTAAGAAATCATAGAGGGAGGTACTTAAAACAAATAGTATTACTATTATAACAGTTGCAAGACACATTGATGTTTACAAAGTACTTTCACATGTAGCTGAATTTAGTCTTCACAACAATATTATTATCTTATTTTGAGAAATTGTTCCTCAAATAATTCAGTATAAATGAAAGTCATAGTCATACATCTGATGAGTGCTGGTGTTCCAACACAAGCAGAAATATGAATCTGGTTCTTTTCCACTGTTCCTCTGTTGCCATCCATAGATATCAAAACATGACTTTTCAAAAATTATACTATTCCTAAAAATAAACTCATTAAATTTATTTGTATTTTGAAACTTAAATTGTAATCTCATAGTTATCATTGGGAAGTATGCCTAGTTTTTTGGCATTACAAATAGTAATGGTTTATAACAAACTTCCAGCTCTATTGGCACTTTCAGTAAAAAGTCTCCCAAACTACATTTTATGACATATTGAACCAAATTTTTAAAAGTTTTAGCATGTCTTTCTGTCAAAGGATTTTACCTTACCAAGTGGAGACCCCGTTGTTCTCTAATGTATCAGGAAACTGTAAGTGTTCTCGACAGACTGATTCTAGTTATCAGCTGTCCTGATGATTTTTCTGCAACCCTTTTTGTTGTAAGTTTGCAGATAACCCTATAGTTTCTTAATAATTTACAAAGGGTCCTTTGTTTTGTTATTTACCATTTGATCCATTCACATAAAATCAGTTTCACATATGATTGTAGTCACCAGTTTGATTGTTTGCATTCCAGAGCTTCTCACAAAACTTTTTCCACTATATATTTCAAGTATTCAAGATCCACTGCATATGCTCATTACATGTACTTGATTAACTATTGCTTTCTCAGAGGAGGAAACATTAATTTCTCTAAAAATGTATATATCATTCTACCAAATACATATGATGGCAATTATGTATTCAAGGGGGTGGGAATGTGTGTTGAGGAGAGAATGCTTAGGAAGCATATGTACTGCCTTTAAGCCTAGGCAACACAGGCCCTTACCCTACTGTCTCTGACAGGCCTCACACTGGTTCAACAATACCTTCTTCTAGCCCACACTCTGTGCACTAATGTCCCAAGAATTTCCTTCTCAAATGATTCTTAATCCACTTTCAGGGTTGTGTGGCCTTTCTCCTGGGCCCATCATGCTGAGTATAGACCTGCCTCAGCTATGTTCACCCCTAGGGCCAAGAGATAACCAAGTGACAGATGTTAGTGAGGAGGTATGAAAAAAATGTAACCTGTATATGAGAATGTCCTCATGAACACAAGGCCCTTCTCAGTGTGGGAGGATGCAAAACGGGGAGAAAAGCATGGGAGAGAGTCAGTGGTGTTCAGGGGTATGGTTTTCCTGAGCTGCTACCTTCTGACCTTGAAATGCAAAGAGTTTAAGAGTTCATAATTTGAGCCTACCCTTACTGGAAGCCTACCCCTACTGGTACATTAAGAATGTACCTTGTCAAGGTAGGAACATAAAACATATTTTACTTTACAGTTTTTAGCATTGTTTATTTCCTTTAAATATACAGATTTATGGTTTGTGGGACTTTGTTTTGATCTTTTGTTATATGTCTCACAAATGTTACAGATCGCTTGAGCAAAGATGATACAACCAGATAGGGAGTTTATATTAGTTTTGCTAATATATGCCAATAATACATTGAATATGATATGATAATGTCTGAAGAATATATCATAATGGTTATCAGAGTCTTAATGATTGATTTATCCTTAGATTTGAATGGCTTTTCAGCTTTCTTCTGGTAGATACCTAAAAGTAAGACAGCACATTGGGAAGTTTTTATTCAAAGTAATGAAACAAATACTAACAGTTCAAACTGTCAGTATTCCTGCAATGAAAATTTAAGGCAATTCAATCTAAAATTATTCATCGGTTCAACAAACACATGCCAATCACGCACTGTGTATATGGAAAACATTTTTAATTGTTTTTTTTTAATTTTTAATTTTTTTATTTCAGTATATTATGGGGGTACAAATGTTTAGGTTACATATATTGCATTTGCCCCACCCGAGCCAGAGCTTCAAGCGTGTCCATTGCCCAGACGATGCACACCACATCCATTAGGTGTGAATATATCCATCCCCTCCTCCCCCCCACCTGTCTGACACCGGATGAATGTTACTACTATCTGTCCCCTCAGTGTTGTTCAGTTAAGTCAGTTAATACCAATTTGATGGTGAGTACATATGGTCTTGTTTTTCCATTCTTGTGATACTTCACTTAGTAGAATGGGCTCCAGCTCCATCCAGGAAAATACATGAAGTGCTAGATCACCATTTTTTTTTTTGTGGCTGATTAGAACTCCACGGTATACATACACCACATTTTATTAATCTACTCATAGATTGATGGGCACTTGGGTTGTTTGAACATCTTCACAATTGTGAATTGTGCTGCTATAAACATTCTAGTGCAGATGTCTTTTTCATAGAATGTCTTTTATTTATTTATTTATTTTTTATTTCAGCATATTATGGGGGTACAAATGTTAAGGTTATGTATATTGCCCTTGCCCCCCTCCCCCCTCGAGTCAGAGCTTCAAGCATGACCATCCCCCATACAGTGCACATTGCACTCATTATGTATGTATCAAGTAAAGTCACTGGCTCATGTGTTTTTAGTTCTTACCCATTTCCAGCTGCAAACAAGCCTGCCAATCAGTGTCAGCTTTGTCAGGAAATTTTGTGACGTGAATGCCTGGAATGAGTTCAGTGATTACACTCTCTTAGATTATTGAGAACCTGTCAGAGAAAGAACACTATAGGATTTGTCTGGGCAGGAAGAGCCCCAGCTGCTTGGTTGCCTGGCACCATGGCCACAACACCACCCCTGCACCTCCCGTGCTGCTGCTGGGCCCTGCCCACTCAGCTTCCATGCTGCCACCCGGCCCCATGACCTCACCCCTGTATCTCCCACATACTGCCTGGCAGGAACCATCACTACAGTCCAATGCACCACCAAGAACCCACTAGCTATGTGCTACCACAGCACCTGGACCCTGGTAGATCAAATGCTCTTAGCCCTGACACCCAAAACCAACACCTAGATAGCCTCACCCGGCTGCTACTCCCACTGCCACAGTGAGACCCAGGCAAAGCAATCTCCTACAATACAAGCCTCTGTGGACAGGGACTTGTCCAGCCACAACTCGAGCTTCCAACAATGGTATAGAGAATAACTTACCACTCTGCAGGAAGATCATCCAGTACTGGCTTGGACTGTGACAATCACAGGGGAATGTGAAAACACAGAATAGCTGTATTACAGACCCTCAGTGCATCCACCCCTCTCCTGCTGTGTCAATCTTCCAGAGTAGGACACAAAAGCACCAACAAGGGACCTCTCCTTCTCACTAAATAGGAGAGTTCCCAACAAAGGTGTGCCACGACCTATCTACCCCGAGTTGAGAGAAGAAGTTTCAGATGAGAAGAAACCAGCAAAAGAACCCTGGTAACTTGAAAAAGCAAGCTAGTTCAACACCCACAAAAATCATAACAGATCTACAGCAAAGGATCCCAACCAAAAGGAAATTTTCAAAATGTCAGAAATGGAATTGAGAATATGGATGCCAAATAAAGTGAATGGATTGAAGAAAAAGTTAAAAACCAACACAAAGAAGACAAAATAATGATATTTCATGGCATAAATGAAAAAAAATGAAAAAGTTGATAAAGAGACATATATAAGAAAGGATATAAAAGAACTTAAATAACTGAAAGAGTCATTTAGGGAATTTCAAAATACTGCAGAAAGCTTCAACAACAGGCTAGACAACTTAGAATAGTTTCAGAGCTAGGAGACAAGGTTTTTGAACTAAGTCAGTCAAAGATGCAGAAAAAGAGTAAAGAAGAATGAACAATCGCTCAGAGAAATATGGGACTATGTGAAATGAGCCAATATATAAATTATGCATATCCCCAAGGGAGAGAAAGAAAAAGCAAAAAGCATGGAAAATCTGTTCAAGGGAATTATTGAGGAAAACATCCCTGGTATTTCCAGAGATTCAGATATTCAGATACAAGATGGTCATTCAACAATGGGAAGATTCATAGCAAATAGGACATCTCCAATACACATAGTCATCAACCTGGCAAAAGTCAAATTGAAGGAGAAAATTCTACAAGCTGAAAGAAGAAAGCAATAACTAACCTACAAGGGAAAATCCATCAGACTAATGGCAGACTTCTCCTCAGAGAATTTACAAGCCAGAAGGGATTGGGGTACAATTTTGAGCATTCTTAAAAACATAACACCTGCCAGCCAAGAATTTTGTATCCTGCAAAACTAAGTTATATAAATGACAGAAAAATAAAAACTTTTCCAGGTAAGAGAACACTAAGGGAATTTGTCACTACTAGACCTGCCCTACAGGAAAAACTCAAAAGTGTATTGTACATGGAACAGCACAATAGATACCTAACACTGTAAAAACACTCAAAAGTCAAAACTCACAGCTCTGATAAAACAACAGCACAAAAGGGAAAACAAAACAGTAAGGTATCATCCGACATGATGAACAGAACAGCATCCCATATATCAATACTAACAGTGAACGTGAACCGATTGAATGCCCCACTTAAAAGACATGGACTGGCTGAATGGATGAGAAAACACAACTGAAATATATGCTGCCTCCAACAAACACATCTAAACCACAAGGACACATAAAGATTCAAGGTAATGGGATGGAAAAAAATATTCCATGCAAATGGAAACCAAAAGCAACCAGGCACAGCCATTCTCATATCAGATGAAATAGACTTTAAATCAACAATTGTAAAAAAAAAAATACAAAGATGGTCATTACATAATGGTAAAAGGATCAATTCAACAAAAAGACATAATAATAAATTTATATACACCTAACACAGGAGCTCCCAGATTCATAAAACAAATTCTACTAGATCTAACCAAAGTAATAAACAGTTACATCTTAATAGCTGGGGACTCCAACACCCCACTAACAGAACTAGACAGCTCAGTGAAGCAGAAAATCAATAAACACGGGACTTAAATAGGATTTTAGAACAAATGGGCCTAACAGACATTTACAGAACATTCTACCTAAAAACTACAGAATATACATTCTTCTCATCAGTACACAGGATAATTTTCCAAAATTGATCATATCTTATGCCACAAAAAAAGTGTCAGCAAATTCAGTAAAATCAAAACCATATCATGTATCTTTTCATACCACAATGGAATAAAATTAGAAATAAATCCCAAGAAAAACTCTCAAATCTACACAAAGTCATGGCATTAAACAACTTGCTCCAGAACAATCCTTGGGTCAACGATAAAATTATGACGAATATCAAAATGTTCCTCAAACTGAATGACAAAGGGGACACAGGCTCTCAAAATCTATGGGATACAGAAAAAGCAATGCTAAGGGGAAAGTTCATAGCCTTAAATTCCTGCATTAAAAAGACAGAAAATGACAAATTAACAACCTAATGTTACATCTCAAAGAACTACAAAAAGAAGAACAAACCAAACCCGAAAAGAAATGACAAAGTTCAGAGCAAACCCAAATGAAATGGAAACAACAACAAAAAAATACAAATGATCAAAAAAACAAAAAGTTGGTTCTTTGAAATGATAAACAAAATGCATAGACCACTACCTAAATTAACCAGAAATAGAAGAGAAAGGATTAAAATAAGCTCAATCTGAAGCGAAAAAGGAGACATTTACAACGGTTACCACAGAAATACAAAAGATCATCTGTAAATACTATGAAAACCTCTATGCACACAAACTAGAAAATGTAGAGGAAATGTATAGACATCAGGAAACAAACAACCCCCAAGTCTGAATCAGGAAGAAATAGAAATCCTTAAAAGACAAATAACAAGCAGTGAGACTGAAGCAGTAATAACAAATCTCCCAACAACAACAACAAAAGCCTCAGACCAGAAGAATTCACAGCTAAATTCTACCAGACCTACAAAGAAGAAATGGTACTTATCCTACAGAAATTATTCCGTAACATTGAAGAGGAGGGAATCCTCCACAACTCATCCTATGAAGCCAGTGTGACCTTGATGCCAAAGTCAGGAGAGGACACAACAAAAAAAGAAAACTACAAACCAATATCACTTATGAACATAGATGCAGAAATCCCTGCAGCTGTGATTCTTTTTTGTTTTCTGAATTTTTGTCTCTCTGCACACACGTGATCACACTGATTCTTAATGATTAAAACTGAAATGTTTAACATTCATTTAGTTCCAATAGATATATATATCATTTTTATAAAGAATCAGAATCAGAACAAAATAAAGATCCTGCTGGGTCTAGTTGGATCCTGCTGGATCCTTTCTACTGTGCACCAATGCAATCTCCCTTCCAGATCTCCCTCCTCCTTCTTGCCCCAAGTAGTTAGGTGTTGCCCCCTTAGCCTTCATTGCACTTTGCAATATTTGCTCTGAGACATCCTCAGCCCAACAAACGTGGGCCATCTTATCTGGAGAGCATGCTTCTTTAGGACAAGGACTATGACTATTACTGCTCATCCTCATATACTTACGTCAGTGCACTGAATGAAGTAAAGAATAAATTAATTCACTGAAAGAACCATACCAGCTGGCTTCAGGCTGTCTAGATTCGACCCCTGCCTTTACTCCAATTTCTATACTTACTAGAAGGCAAGGAAAAGTGTTCTACTTCCCTAATGGCTCATCCTTTTGATAATCACTCTGCAGAATTAGAGGAAAACTCATCCCCAGATTTCCTTCAGCTTTAAACGTTTATATCCCTAAGAACTGAGACTGTGTTCATATATCTTCTTTACTGTACACCAGCTGAAACCTGCTGTGAGGAGAACAATGGCACAAGCCTGCCTTTCCCCACACTTATGTTTTCCTACAGGCCTTCCTGGACAACTTAGTTCTGACATCGTGTTCCCAGTTGACACTGGCTGGCATGCAATTTGTCAAGTGTTTGACTACAGTCTCTTTTATTCGATGAAAGCAGATAACAGTACAGAATTACCTTTCAAAGCATCTAAAATACAAAATGGAAATAAATCATGGTAAAATTATTTCCCTCTGGAGGAAAAGAGTGTTTTGTGCTCAATATTGAAATGAGTAATAACTTTCAATGAATAAGCGCTCCAAAGAAATGTAGAAAAATGAGATGCTGCACAGCAAAGTCTACATTTACAAATGGTAAAACCAAAAAACATAAAACAGAACATGAAGGATTGATATTTTTTTCACTGAAAAATTAAATCTAGTGTATTTTTAGTTAATAAAAAGTATTTGGACACCTGTATAAATCCAGAATGTTTTTAGACATCGCATGGCACTGAAATTTCACATTCCTCATCAAGGCTTGCCAGTAAAATTACTTAAAAAACACATGGTCCATTATTAAAAATAAGACTTGGAATATATATTATTCACAAGAACAAATTGTCCTCTTTACTTAAAAAAAATGGAAGTAACATGTATAATTTTTAAAGTCCATAATAATCTGCCATTCAATAAACAATTTTTGAGGAGCCACCAGAGGCCAGATAACAAGGCACTATGCTCAGTGCAGAAAACACCCATATGAATAAGACATAATAACAAATAAATGATTAAAGCACTGGTTCTTGCAGCCTGAATTTGCAATATTCAAATCATACAATGATTTAAACAATTCACTGATGTGCCAGTGAATTCACTAGGTGAACTGGGTGACATATCATCATTTTCTTATCCATCTGCAAGAATATAAACTCCATAGCTGCAGTTTCTCCTTCTGTCTTGTTTGTGGCTGTGTCTTCTGTGCCCAGAGCAGTGCCTGGCACAGAGTAACCATAATAAATTTCTATTGAAAGAAAGAGTTAATTCACTCCCTAAATACTTCAGTTCCCTTGTATTAGAAACCTGTAACAGGTTCTCTGACAGATTGTAAAATGAACACATTTGTGCACTGGAGACTGTATGCATGAGGTTAAGAGCACAGTTTCTGGACTCATGTTCTTTGGGGGTGAATTTTACTCCCAAATTCACCAGCTCTGTGACCCTGGATAAGTTTTATACCATATCTGCCCTTCAGTTTGCACATTTGTCATTTGGGAGTGAGTAGTAATAACCTACTCCTGACAGTACTGTGTGAAAGTTAAATTATCTAATGCATGTTCAGTGCTTAGCATCATGCCTGGGCATGATAAGCAACTTTCCTTGTATGTGATACTATTTTTAGCATTTAATAACATTCAAGTCATCTGAATTAATTCGTGTTTCTAAAACCATGTGAAATTACACTGGAAAAGGAAAATTTCAAAACTATGAAATATAGAAATATAGCAAAGAACCTAAGACACAATAAATTACAATCCAATTCATTGTAACAACAAAGAAACTTCAGGAAATTTGATTTCCAGTAGTTGTGGCTCTGCATCAGGGAACTTCCTCTTTATCTTCTGTACATTTTTTTAAAGCAAATATCTTACAATCAGACAGCTAGCATCAATTTATTCTTCTTTCCTAGAAAAGCATGGATGAAAATAGAAGTTCAGTCGGGGGTAAAAAGAAATGAAAGAAAGATGTTCATGGGGCTTCTGCCTAGAGAGTAACAGAAACAAAGAGATATGCCCCTGCGGGAGAATCTCATGGCAGTACTTCAGGTGTTTTTATTTATCAACATTCCTGGGGGAATTTTCTCTCTCCTAGACCTACATTGTCAATGAAAACTGAGAGGAAAACATATACCTGTGAACCAGGAAAAGGCAGTTTCTTTGCTATTGCCCGTAAGGAAAGATTAAATTAAATCTTTCTAGTGGAGCTGTGTCCTTCTCTTGTCTCTTTTAGGGACAAATAATTTAGGTGACATCAGCAAGGCAGCAGGCTAGGAAATATCAGCCTTCATCCCTCCTCCAAAGAAAACCAAAAATAGAGAGTTATCTGTGAACAAAAAAGTCTTACAAGGGCTCAAGTGCCCATTTAAGCATTTAAAACAACACAGTGGAGTAAAAAAAAAAAAATGGAGAAAAATCACAGATAAGTGACTGCCCAGGAGAGTAACACAGCTGAGATTCCAGAGACTGCTAGGAACAAAGAATGGCAGGGGCTATCAGTATGAGCAACATGGCTAGTGGCACCAGATTTCCAGTGGCCTGCTCTGCAGGGAACACTAGCATCTTTCACCACTGAAGTAACCAACAGCCATCCCTACTGCAGACTCCCCAGAGAAGAAGACATGACTGTTCCCCTGCCCCAAGAAGTAGCCACCGTTGTGCCATTTCGGGAGCTGAGCCTCCACACCTCCCAACCTCATTCATGCCTCTGACTTCAGAGCTGTGGCTGGTTCACATGTGCTTACACTTCAGATGCAAATTTAGTAGAAGGAAGGAAATGAAAAAATCAGAGCAGAAACAAACGAAATAGAGACTAGAGAAACAATAGCAAATATCAACAAAACCAAGAGATGGCTTATTGGGAAGATAAAAAAAATGACGAACTATTAACTGGTCTTACTAAGCAAAATTTAAATAAATAAAACTCAGATAAAATAAGAAATGAAACAGGAAACATTATAACTGGTAACCAGAAATACCATGAATCAAAAGAGACTACTAATCCCCAGTATTTTACAATATGACTGTATTTGGAGATACGGACTTTAGAGAGGGAATTAAGGTTAAATGAGAACATATTTGAGAGAAATATAAGAAGACTAAGAGACATCAGGGATGTGTACAGAGAAAAGGCCATGTGACAACAGTAAGGTCATCTCCAAGCCAAGTAGAGTGGCCTCAGAAGAAACTAAACCTATAAATAAGGCCAGTAATATTAATAATAATTAAAAAGGACACAAGGAAACTTTTCAAGGTGATGGGTAAGTTTATGGCACAGATTGTGGTGATGGTTTCACAGATGTATAATTATCCTCAAATTCATCAAGTTGCATACATTAAATATGTACAACTTTTTGTATGTCAGTCATGCTACAATAAACTTGTTTAAAAAAGGAAGGCGCCAAATCTGCTGATACCTTGATCTGGAGCTTCCAGCTTCCAGAACTGTGATAAAATCAATTATCTCATTTAAGCCATTCAGTCTATGGTACTTTTTTATGGGAGTCCTAACAAACTGATGCAGTAAGAGAGACAGCTAGGTCTCCATCAAAAATCTGATCTGCCTCTTCCCTTGTGAAAAGTTTTAGTGGTGTGGTATTACAGTGAGACAACTCTAAGTCCTCTTTGCACCTAGGTCATGCACATGACTACTTCTCACCATAAGAACATGAGCAAAAATGTTGAGCATTAATTCAGTCCCAGCCCATAAACACCTCTCAAGAGAGATGAGATGGTCTTCCCCCAACTGAAGGCCTAAAAAGAGAACAGAATCACAAAATGGAAGAATCTTTCCATTAACCAGAAATACCTGTTGCATGAGCAAAAAAGAAACTTCTATTAAATCAAGCTACTGAACTTTGAGGGTTTGCTTATTGTAGTAGCTAGAATTATCCTAATACAAACCTACATGCCCATAAAAGAGATCGGTGAAATAAATTATGCTATATTGAAACAAGGGAAAACCAAGCAGCCATTTCAAAAAGTTATGATATTGAAAGAATCGTATAACTTATTATTAGGCATAAATGTATGTATTTAACAGAATGCATATACTATTTCATTTTGTAATCAGAATCTATAGAATTAGATCTATATCAACATCTATGTATGTACACATATAAGTATTGATATCCATAGTTACGTGCATACCTATTTTTATATAAATACTTAGGCAACAGTCTATCAGGACAAATCCCAAATATTAACAGGGTTATTTCTGGATGGTAACAGTAGAAGTAATGTCAACACTCTCCATAATCCTTTTCTGTATTTTCTATTTATAAGACTCTATACATTATTTTAAAAATAAAAAACAAAAGTGTTTTAAAATAACTTCCATAGCTATATTACTCTTCTTACACACCTGCATAGATGAAAACCTTGGCTTATCTGAGCCAAGAGTATAAGGTAATATATGCAAAGGCACAACATGCAGAGATAAAGGTAGGGTATCAGCTTTGTTCCAGCATGCATGCAGGAGGTATTATGTGCCAGATGGTAGCACATTATTAGAACTCTTTCCTTATCTCCCATGCCCTCCCCAAACACGTTTGCTTGTGTCTAGCATACATAGATTCCTAAACTTTCAAGAGGGGATGAAACCGAATTGGTTCTCCCATAATAGAACTTAAAAAAATCATGTGAAAGTAGGTTCACAATCCTAGATGCTAACTAATCAACTGTAAGGGAGACACATTCATAAATAGCCCTACTACAATGCAGATTAGCATTAAAAAGATGTATAAAGAAAGTGTAGTGGAAAGTTGGGTTTTACTGATGTCCACAGAAAGAGCATTTTCCATGAAAAAAGCATTCCTTGGGTACCCAATGGTTCAAAATGGAGAAATGTCCAGTGAAAAAGACCTGAACTAAATCCCTACCCTAAACCTGAACACAGCTGATCCTTAGTTACTGTCTCATGCACATTCAATTCAGCCTGAAGGACTCCCATTAACACTTACTGTAGGAGGAGGTCTATTAGCAATGAATCCTTCAGCTTTTGTTTACCTAGGAATGTCTTAATTTCCACCTTCATTTTTGAAGGATAATTTTTCCAGATATAAAATTCTTTGTTGGCAGGGATTTTTCTCTTTCAGTATTTTAAATACGTCATTCGATTGCCCTCTGAAATCCAGATTTCCTGATGAGAAATTGGTTAATCTTATTAAGATTCCTTGTACATGAAAAGATGCTTCTCCTCTGCTATTTTCAAGATTGTTTCTTTGCCTGTGACTTTTGATGGTTATACTATATTGTCTTAGTATGAAGCTCTTGTCTTTATCTCACTTGGAGTTTACTGAGTTTCTTGGATGTTTTTGCATCTCCCATCAAATTTGGGAAGCTTTTGGCCATTATTTATTCACGTATTATTTCTGCCCCCCTCTCTCCTCTCTTTCTGGGACTCTGATTTTATGTATTTGGTACACTTGATCGTGTCCCACAAGTTGTCTTAGGCTCTGTTGATTTTCTTCATTCTTTTTTCCTTCTCAGACTTGATCATTTTAAGTGACCTATTTTCATACATGCTGATTCTTCTATTTCCTCAAATCTCTTGTTGAGTCTCTCTAGTGAATTTTGCATTCCAATTTTGGTACTTTTAGTTCTAGAACTCTGTATGCTTCCTATTCATAATGTCTATCTATTTACTGATATTCTCTATTTGGTAAGGCATCATTCTCCTGGTTTTCTGTAATCCTTTGCCCATGATTTTCTGTAGCTGTTTGAGAATATTTAAGACAGTTGCTATAAACTCTCAGTCTAGTAAATCCAATATTTGTGACTTCTAAGGGCAATTTTCTAATCTTTTTTTTTTTCTTACTGTTTTTGTTTGGTTTTGTTTCTTTTCATGCCTCATAATCTTTTATTGAAAACTGACTATTTTGAATAACATAATATGGTAACTCTGGAAATCTGAATCTTCCCCCGCCTCAAAGTTTGTTGTTTTAGGTTTCTAGAGGTCACAGTTTCTTGTTTGTTTTGTGACTTTTCAACATTACTTTGAAAGATCATATTCTTTGTTGTGGTCAGCTAGTGGTTTGACAGATATTTACTTAAAATCTTAGAGCTGACAAAAAAGGAAAGAAAAGAAAAGAAAAAGAGAGAGAAAAGAAAACAAAAAAATATTACCCTAGTTTTTGTATGTGAGGCTCTGTATGGAGGTACTACTTCAACAGTTAGTGAAACCATTTACAATTCTGCCTTAACCTGCACTTCTTACTTTCATTGAACCTAATGTTTAGACACAGGTGAAAGCATATGGTATTTCTAGGTCTTTTCTGAGAATTCATCCTGCCTGGGCATGTATGTGACTTTCTACACATCCCTTGACACAAAGGATTTTGGAAAGTCCTTATTTCCCAAAGTAGCCTTCTCTCCAACATTACTTCCCAAGCTTTTTGCCTGTCTATTGTTTTCCCCAACTGTAATCTTTTGCCCCAGGCAAGAAGAGCTTGTTCATTTACATTTCAATATTTTTAAGGAACAACAACTTCTATTTCACCATCTTTCTTTTTTTTTTTATTTCAGAACATTACAAGGGCACAAAAGTTTTGGTTATATAAATTACTTTTGTACAGATTGAGTCAAAGATTTAAATGTGTCCATCAGCCATAGTGGGCATTGTACCAGCTGGGTGTGAATTAACCTATCCCCTTCTCCTCCCTCCCACCTGCTTTATTTCCATTGAATTATGGTACCATATGTACACATGAGTGTTGATCATTTAGTTCCAATTTTATAGTGAATACATGTGGTGTCTATTTTCCATTCACGTAGGAGCATGGTCTCCAGTTCCATCCAGGTTGTTACAAAAGGTATTAATATACCTTTGTGTAGCTAAGTAATACTCCATGGTATATACATACCACATTTTATTAATTTACTCATATAATGATGGGCACTAGGGTTGTTTCCACAACTTTGCAATTATAAATTGTGCTCCTATCAACATTCTAGTGCAAGTGACATTTTTATAAACTGCTTTTTTTTCTTTTGGGTTAATACCCAGTAATGGGAGCTGGATCAAATGGTAGGTCTATTTTAGTTCTTTGAGGTATCTCCATACTATTTTCCATAGGGGATGAACTAGTCTGCAATCCCACCAATAGTGTATAAGTGTTCCTTTCTTTCCACATCCATGCCAGCATCTGTTATTTTAGGACTTTTTGATAAAAGTCATTCTTACTGGAGTTGGGTGATATCTCATTCTGGTTTTGATTTACATTTCCCTGATGATGAGAGCCACTGAGCATTCTTTCATATGTTTATTGGCCACTAGTCTACCTTCTTTTGAAAAGCTTCTGTTCATGTTTTTTGCCCACTTTTTAATGGGGTTGTTGGATGTTTTCTTGCTGATTTGCTTGAGTTCTTTGTAGATTCTGGTTATTAGCCTTTTATTGGATGTGTAGTATGGAAATATTTTCTCCCTTTCTACAGATTGTCTATTTGCTATATTGATTGTTTCCTTGGCTTTGCAGAAGCTTTTTAATTTAATCAGGTCCCACATATTTATTTTTGTTGTTGCTATGATTGACTTTGGGGTCTTCTTCATAAATTCTTTGCCTATACTGATACCTAGAAGAATTTTCCAATCTCTTCTTCTGGAATTCTTATTGTTTCATGCCTTATATTTAAGTGTGTTATCCATTATGAATTAATTTTTGTGAGTGGTGAGAGGTATAGATCTTCTTTCAGTCTTCTACATGTAGTATCCAATTTTCCCAGCACCATTTATTGAATAAGGATTATTTTCCCCAGTGTATATTATTGTCTGCTTGGTCAAAGATCAGATGGCAATATGAGGATAGTTATATATCTGGGTTCTCTGTTCTGATCCATTGGTGCATGTCTCTGTCCTTGTGCAAGTACCATGCTATTTTGTTTACTATAGCTTTGTAGTATAGCTTGAAGTATGGTAAACTGATGCCTCCTGATTTGGTCTTTTTGCTTAAGGTTGCTCTGGCTATGCAAGGTCTTTTCTGGTCCCATACAAAGTATAGAATTATTTTGTCTAGATCTGCAAATATGGCATCGGCATTTTAATGGGGATTGCACTGAATCTCTAAATCACTTTGGATAATATAGACATTTAAAAAATGTGGATTCTGCTGATCCGTGGGCATGATATGTTTTTCCATTTGTTTACATCCTCTGTGATTTGTTTCCTCAGTGATTCTTAGTTGTTGCTATTGTGAAAGGTATTAAGTTTTTTATTTGACTCTCAGCTCAAGTGTTATTGGTATATAGGAATGCTACTGATTTGTGTACATAGATTTTATACCTTGGCTTATATTTTTTTATCCATTCAGCCAGCCTATATCTCTTGAATGAGGAACTCAAGCCATTCACATTTATTAAAAGAACTGATAAGTGGGGCGTATTTCTGTTCATCCCGTTGAGTAGAACTTTATTGCTTTGTCTTACCTCTTGAGCCATTGTGGTATCTGGGCTCTGACCTTTAGCTTTTGGGTGATTTTAGATTAGTGGGTGTCTATTGTGCTCATTAGTATATAATACAATTCTGAGTACTTCCTGCAGGGCATATCTAGTTTTGACAAATCCCCTCAGTGTTTGCTTGTCTAAGAAAGTCTTTATTTCTCCCTCATATAAGAAACTTAGTTTTGCAGGATACAAAATTGTAAACTGTCCATTATTCTGTTTGAGAAGACTGAGAATAGGGCCCCAATCCCTTCCAGCTTGTATGGCCTCAGTTGAGAATTCTGCAGTTAGTCTCATGGGTTTTCCTTTGTAAGTTTCCTGATGCTTTTGCCTTAGGGCTTTCAGAATTGTCTCTTTTCCTTTTACTTTCACCAGTCTGATGACTATTTGCTGTGGTGACTTACTCTTTATGATGAATCTCCCAGAAGTTCATTGAGCTTCTTGTACCTGGATATCTAGATTTCTAGCAAGACCAGGGAAATTTCCCTCAAATAGGCTTCCTAACCCTTGTGTATTTTATTCTTCACACTGAGGTATTGCTATGATTCTTATGTGAGGCCTCTTGACTTAATCGTATATCTTGTAGGTTTTGTCCATTCCACCTAGTTCTCTGTTCTTTCTCTTTGACTGACTTGTTTAATTAAATGGTTTGTCTTCAAGGCCTGAGATTCTTTCTTCTGCTTGATATAGCCTGTTCTTAAGGCTTTCTACTGTGTTTTGTATTTCCTTGAATGAATTTTTTATTTCTAGAAGTTCTGTTTGATTTTTTTAATAATTTGATTTCTTTAGCGAATTTTTCATTCATTTCCTGCACTGTTTTTGTGGTTTCTTTGTTAGGTTTCTATTTTCCCTTCTATTTCACTGAGCTTCCTTACAATCCATATTTGAAATTCTTCATCTGTCATTTAAATCTTTTCATTTTCACTGGTATACTTTGGTAAGGAGCTATTGTTTTATTTTGGGGGTATCCTTTAGCTCTGATTTTTTGATGTCTCTGGAGTTCTTTTGCTGATTTCTTCTCATCTGGCCACTTGATCAAGACCTGGGTGTGCCAGGCCTGCCTTGTGGCCCTTCCTCCAGGTGCCTGAAGATCGATCCCTGACTGTGCCAGGGGAAAGAGTGCTGGTCCTGAGTTGCCTATGAGGTGTTCTAGCAGGTTTGATGAACCTCTCCGGTTATCTCTGACCTGCTGTCTTCACCTCTTCCCAGAAGTGTGTACTCAGTTTTGTCCCCCAGCTTAATCTCTGAGATGGTGGGTGGTACTTGTGAGTGCGAATCAGCCTTTGCTGGTTTGCTTGAGTTGAGTTTCCTTAGCTATGGGGTTGTTCTCCCTGTCACTGATTGAAGTTTGCATGGAAAATCCACTTGCTGAGAGGTCCTTTGTGCCATGGCAAGCTCTGGTCCCCCAAGTGGGGCACACATATGCCCCAAGTTTTAGGACAGACCCTGCAGCTCCCAGCAGGTTGCTTGATCTTTATTCCCCCAAGGTGTTGGGAGGAGCAAGACAGATCTTGGCTGCACTGCGGGGAGCCTGAAAAGCTTTGCAAAGCCTCAGCAGGTCTCAGGGTTTGCTTTTGTGGCTGCTAGGGGGAGCTGCTGGTATAAAGTCCAGGGCAATCTCTCCAAGCCTAGAAGGTTATTCCCAAGGGAGGGACCTAAATGCCTGAGTGCTAAGGCCCTATACCAGGCTCTTTCTGCCCTTGTCCACTAGCACAGTTTCTCTGCAAGATGTGGTGAGTGCCCTCCCTATTTGCCGCTCCCTGGAACCCCACAGCACTCTCCCATCAGATCACTCCATGTGAGTTCCCTCAGTGCCCAAGACCAGCTCTCAAACTACCCCTCAGTCCGTCTGACTCACTAGTGTGTGTCTCTGTGGAACAATGGTGGATAATAGATCCCCAATTGTGCACCCCTGTTCCACCACAAGACCCCAGGGGGAGACAGGTAGGCCTCTCTATCTGTAGGAGCCTCAGCCAGGGGAACACTCCCACTGGTGAGAAGTGGCCTAGTGCTTAGATACCCACAAGTTCCAAGGCTCAAGCTCCACTCCCTATTGTAATGACGGGGTAGGGACCGCTGCTCCCCTCATTCAGCCAGCATGCCCAAGACATTTGGTTGTCATGGGAACAAGGGGCTAGGCTAATTTACTCTGAGTACTGCACCCCTATCTAATATGGAGGTTCTTCAGCAGGAGTTGTGGGTACACTCACAGATTCCCCTTCTTCAGCACCCCTCCACACTCTCCTACTGGATATATACACAAGGGCCTCCTCACCAACTGAGTTTAGGACCAAGACCTCTCCACTGTGTCTCCCTGCACCCCTCATGTCCAGGGGTCACCAGGTCTGGATCACCTGTCTAAGCCACCACCACATGATCCCATGAAATGCCAGCATGCAGAAAGCTCACAAATTGTGGCAGCCCTGTTCTCCATGGTAGGCTTGGCCAGGAACACACACCTGCCATAGAGAAGCAGCCATTTGTGAGCTTCTTGACCAGAGTACTCTCGTGGTTGCAATGGAGGGGAGGGGCCATGGCTAAGGGGCCATGCCAGCCCAAGCTTAAATTACTTTCTCTGATGCTGTGAATGGAGGAGGTGCAGAGGGAGAAGCATTCAGGTGTAAGAAAGCCAACACTCTGGTCTGTCGTGGCACTCTAGCATTGGGTGTCCCTTTTGAACACCCAAACTCCTGTGGTTCACTGGTTCACCCCACTATTCCTATTTAGCCACCATGCCTGGGCTTGTGGAGGGTAGAATCACCTTCAATATATTTTGTGTCCTTCTGTTCACTGAAGGCACCTAAGTGGGGGAGGGGAAACCCTCCTTACCCTTCCACTGAGTTCTCAACCTCTCTAGGTGTGGTCCACATCACTATCTTCTCCTCTCTATCTACTTTCTCAGCTTCACAGTTTTTCCTGATTGGATCCCCGGATGTCTCTGTTGTCTCTCTTTGTGATCCACACCTGAGGTGTAACTGCTCTCTGCTTTCCTCAGTGCAATATCCCTCCAGCTTGGATAATCTGACAAGCAATGTCTCTAGTTAGCCATCTTGGCATCGGTCATGAATTATTTTTCTTAAGCAATGTAATTAGTATAGAAATAAAAACAGCTCAGAACTGCCACTAAATTAAAATCCTGGCAGATACTTATTTTTAGCCTCTGTTTTCTTCCAGGTACATTATCCAAATTTTCTGTATTATTGTTTCTTGCAGGTATGCTGAAGCAATGGAAAGATTGCACTCAGAGACTGAACTTATTAATAGGGTAAATGGTATTTCTGATACCAACTTTTAACTTAATTCTACTCTCTGTAAAGACATAATCTCCTTTGAAATGCATTGAAATTTTTCATGGTCTACAATATGTTTAATATTGGTAACTTTCTAAGTACATTTGAGAGGAGTATACATTATAATTATGGGATGCATTGTTCTATAATGTCAATTAGGTCAAGTTCATTAATGGTATAATTCAATCCCAGTCAAAATCCAAGCAAGCTTTGCTTATGTATTTATAAAAATCTCATTCTATTAAGGCAGAAACAGAAGAGGTCAGGTCCATCTCATCTCAAAGTATTTTATTACTTGTGGGACCTTGGTCTCACAAGTCCTAACTTCTTTTATTGCCTTCCAAGACCTTTAAATAGCTGTTCTTTGTATTTTACCCAGCTTTTATAGCTGTTCTCAGTAAGAGAATTATTGTAATGTAGGTTACTCTATCAAAACCGAAAATAGGACTCCGCAACCACTATATTTTTGTTGTTGGAATTACTATTCATAACTGAATGAGTGAATTTCCTTAAAATATCACAAAAGAAATTTATTTCTAAGATTAAAAAAAATCTTTCCTTTTTTCATGTTCGTTGAATTTATTATGCAGTTATTTAACAGTGAGTTTCTAGAAAGCAGAATGGATAATACATGTAAGTCAAATCTCTTTCAAGGTAATAGGAATTATTTATATATGTGCAATGGCAGCATTTGCCTCAAATCATCATGTTTCAAAAGGCTCACCCAACAATAGGCAGAGCAAATCTTTTCTGTTTGGGAGACATGTTGCTCAGGTCTAAGCCAAAGTTAAGCAAGGCTCACAAAACATAGGAACCCTATGCACACCATATCAATTGCCATTCTGCCATAAAATAAAATGATCAACATATGTTGTGCATGTGTGTGGTGATTGATTGTAATTTTTATCTGTTTACATGAATGTGCCTGTGTGACATGACTGTGGTATGCATATTTATTTGTATACTGTTTAATAGCTTATATATGGGTGGCTTATATAAATTTTTAGTAAGAGTTAGTGTATTTGTGGATTGGCATGTGGGGTACTGGGCCTATGAGCACATGTGTGGTATACCTTGCATGGGCCAACATGTATCCGTACACTGCTGTGTAAGAGGGATGTAGGGAGCTGGGGAGGAGGTATCCCAGGATTGGGATATATAAGGAGGAGAGCAGTCACTGGATAGTCTAAACATTGGATATTAGTATATTTTGGGCACATTATGCTCAATACACTGTGACCTTTTACCAAATCCCTTATGTTTACATTCATTCTTCTAAAAGGTCTCTGAGAAGAAGGTACACTGAGAATATTCCATTTTTTTCCACATAAGAAAGCCTGACCCTGCCAAACTACCAAACTCCTTTCATCTTCCAACCCCAGAATCTGAAGCTCCATCTTTGTGTTCTCAGCTGTTGTTCCTAGTTCAAACAATAAGGCTTTCCTGGACTACAATGCTTGTACCTATCTGATTATAAATGTGGCCTCTCCCCATGTGCCCTTGCTACATCAATGAATTGTATTAGGCTAAATGCCACTGGGGCATTCTATGATGTTTTGGATATTAATGTCACCAAGCACACCACACATTTCCTGCTTATTCACCTTCTTACCATCACAGTCTCAGAATGGGCTTCCTATCATTATAGACCCAAAGGAACTTATGGCTGAGTCCGCAGGAGATACAATAGGAATGATCACTCACAAAACTCATTATGAAGTTGTCTTCATGATGGACCTTATGAAGGTCCAGCAAAACACTTCTGTATTCTAAGCCTAAATACAATAAAGTATTATTTTAATTTTAAATAATTTTAAATACTGTGGTAATTTCTTGTCCATTTCTTGCTCAACTTAATTGATATTGCTGGGAAAAAAGGAAACTTCAAATATACTTATAATAAAAATGTTATCATTTAGAATTTTAATGAAAAATACCCATTATTATAATTTTCTGAAAGTGGTAGAATCCCCAGAAACAATTTAAAATAAGAGATTATGAAAGTGCCTAAATCTTATATGGAATGAATGTTGTGACCACAAGGAGACATTGTGGGTTCATTTACAACAAGTCAGACTGAAATGTCCTTTTTATACAGAGTATTAGTATATTTGCATCCTAAGTGAATGCTCTTGGTAGTACTTATTGATCTCCAAAAGACACACAAAGTTATACCTAACAGAATCATTATGGAGAAAATGAAAAAACATGGGCTAAAAACAGTTAGGTAGATTCACAGCTGGTTGAGCCTCCGTATCCAGAGTATGAGTTAAACAGTAAGAGTTAAATTGGGTTAGATATCCTGGTGGGTGGTTATAGGTCCTATGAGCTTGGCAGCTTTTAGGGGAGTATTATTGCTCATAAATGTCTCTCTAGTTCCATCTAGTGGCTAATTTCTCATGGATCAGTTGTCATCAAATTTATTTTTTGTGTTCACATTAAACATCAGTTATTTAACAGAGTTAATATTATACAACTTTGTGTGGGGTTCCTAAGCCACTCCCTGGTGCATCTGAAATTGCCAACAATTAAAACAAGTCTGTCTTCGGGACCTATTGCTATACTCCAAGTCTGTAAGTATAAGCCAAACAAGTACATTTAGGAGAATGAGAGTAGGAAATCACTCAGTCACTCTATATTAAACACTACACACACACACACACACACACACACACACACACATATTCAAATATTTGCTTTCTTCTCTGAGGCATATCCTTTCCTGCATCACCCATGTGTTCTGATTCCTCTCATATCCTTGGCCTCTTCTTTTATTGTCCCCTGATTTACCCTTCTCATTTTATAACAACAGTAGCACAAATATTAACCCCACTTTGTGTTTGTTTAGGGTTTTATGAGTTGTAAGCACACCTTTATGCATCATTTTATTTAAATAGATAGGGTGGTTTGGGAATATCTCCTGGCAAATGAAGATGATGAGGCTCAGGGAGGGATGTTATAAGTACTGATCAAGCTGTCACAGCTAGTTTATTGCAAATTCTGAGCTCCAGCTCAGTCTTTTGAGGAATCACTTAGTTCCCCTTCTTCTTCATCATACTGCTAAGCAGAAAATTCCTGCTGACTCTAGTAATCTTAAGGCAGGGGACATCTTGAGTGATTTCACCATCTTCTCTAGCCATGATTTCAACATATCACTTTTGACCAAAGCAATCATGAAGGCAAATATGTCTCATGTCCCCTGGGTCAGTGGGAAATTCCTCAAAGCACAGACACACTGGATCTCAATTTGAACTAGAATATAGCTCCTCTTTCCCCAGAAATTTCTTTAGTAACCAGAGCAAAAGGAATCGAAACCCCAACGATTTATATTGGAGGGAAGCTGACCACATTAAGTACTACTTGTCCTTTTACCCTTTTCTTACTTGCTTACTTTTCATCACCCTTTTCTTACTTGCTAATAGCAGCATGCCATAGCATATAAGGAATGAAGAAAGTTTCCAGTGATCCTCCAAAACACAATCATCACCAGTCTTCATCACCATCATCATCATCCTCAACATCACAAATAATATACTGTGCTAAGTGCAGTAGACTCATAATCTCAGCTAAACCTTCACAACTCTGAGAGATAGGAATTGCTACATTTAGACGGTAAGTAAACTGAAATTTAAGGAGGCTAAGAAACTGACAAAAATCATAGAGATAGTAAATTGTAGAGCTAGGATTTGTAGCTGGGTCTGTCTCATGCACCTAGCACCCAGCACCAGTTCTCTCACAGGTTCCAACTCATGCAGCAGCAACAACAACAACAAAGTGTCCCCTTCTTCATATGTCTTCCCTCTGCTCTTGTTGTATAAGAGATTCCTGCTTGAGATTCATTATTGAACTAAATGATCTCTTGGTCTTTCTAGCTTTTAGATAGTATGGATGAAATCATGAGCCTTTCCCTGTACCAGCCCAGGAAGTAGCAGAGTTTTGGTAAATGTATGATGAGTGAGACCCCACACTTTCAGTGATGAGAAACATTTATTCCAGAATTTCAGCTGAGAGGGTCTTGCTTTTATTTCAAAAGAAACTTTATGCCACACAATAAACTTGATGAAAATATCCCATGATAGCATTTGCCAATACGGCTCAGCACGTTTTAGTAGAGAATCACCAAGCACTTATCATGATGAAAAAAAATTGGAAGGAGGTCAAGTGTTATCATCCTCCTGTACATCAATTCAATTCTCCAGGCTTTGGATGATTTGCTGTAAATTCATTTTACCACCCCATCATTTTTTGAGGTTTGAATTGTTTGCTAGTTTTATGGCTTGTAATTTAAGGAACATAAAAGAAAGTTCTTTTGAAAAAGATCTTCATATTGAGAAAACAAATACAGAGATAGTCATGTTGTTAAAATATTTAGGATTGAATAATGTCTTTAGAGAATGTTTATTATGGAAGATATCCAATATAAGATGCAGATTTAATTAATGGCATATGAACATTTGCATGTAGTAAGCACAATTTTAAAAAACCCTGAAAATATGACAAAAAATGTCACAGTCTTGACTGTTGTACATTTTGGCACCTAAGGCTTCAATAAGGCTGCAGTGAGGGTATCATTTGATAAATGTTGAGGTTTTAGTTATCCTGAAGGTGACAGATATGAAATTTAGTTAGCCACCTTGGTTAAGCAGCAGTGCAAATACCTTACACCTCCGTTTAGTTTTATTGTTATTATTTTTTCACAAAATTTTAGTAACGAGCTTTATGTTTATTTTCAGATATTTTATGTGACTATCCAGATGCAATTATGACCCAAAAACTAAATTATAAGCTATACATCATATCTAAAATAACCATTACTTTTCCTAAAATGTTATTAAAATAATTCTCAAATGTCTTTATTGATTCTTTTGAATTTTGAAAAAGTCGAGCAAACCTTACTGACTAAAATTCAGGGCACATAATATTAATAACTACTTGGTAACCACTTAAATTAATGGTTGGAAGGTGAGTGAAATTGACATTTCCAGACTGGACCCACAATTCTCTAACTGCAATTATCATTTACTACTATGCTAAAGGAAGAAATTTAGTTTATTTAAGATTAGATGGATATCAGATGCTATATAAATGCTTCACTCATTTGCTCAATTGACTATTTTCAAAATCCTCTATTAGGGAATTTGGAAAAACTATACCTTTTAGTTTATTCCTTTTATAAATTTGTTACTCTCTGTCTCCATCTCCAGTAAGCTAGTCAATGAATTTTAACAGCCATTTCTACCTCCACTTTTGCCAGGTCAGGCAAGGGTATTATTCTATGTGTATCAGTGAAGACATTTAGCATTAAATGGTAATCTTATGTATGAACAGGCTTCAAAAAGTGACAGAAGTTTGATTTAGAATTCTGAGTCATGGGCCACTGTTTCTTCTGGTGAAATACAGGGCTGCTCAGTTTTTAGCTTCAGATGATAAGAAATTGATCCTATCAATAATCTATCACAGTGTAGCAGCAGGGTGCTTATGGCAACTGGATGTCTCTGCACAAGGCATATAGAGATAAGAGCATTATTTCTCCCTGTGCACAGGGTGTACCATAGTTTTCAGGGATACTGACTCCTTTGTGTTTATCAGATGCTTAGAGTTGCAGTGGAAACAAATATAGAATAGCTTTGGGCTCAGGTTTATACAACTCCTAGTTTGTATACAAGCTCCTAAACAGGAAGTACCGTGGACATATTTGTCTTTCATATCTTCTGGCACAAATAGGGCCCACAGCAGGCATTTAGTACATTCTTGCTGACTTGTTTCACTGTCTTGACTCCTGGGCAGTATAACGGCACACAAATAGGTATCTGAGGTCGTGACTGCTATATATGCTGAGACTGGATTCTGGTTGCTGAAAATAATCAGGGATGAGATGGAGAGTGAAGGTAGAGTTCGTGTGTGTGTCTGTGTGTGTATGTGTGTGTGTGTGTATGTGTGTGTGTGAGAGAGAGAGAGAGAGAGAGAGAGAGAGAGAGAGAAACATAGACCATTCCCATCTGTTTCAGGAACACATGTTGTTGCCAGTTACAAGAATGCATGAGAAGCAAGTTTAAAAGAATTTCATACATTCCTCTTCTTAATTAAATTCCCCTCATGTTAGAGTAGGCCAAACTTTTGTAATAGAGAAATTAATATTTCATAATGTGTAAAATCTGAATGTAAAACAGGATAAAAATACATTTAGTTATCTAGTAATTACAGTATTTTAGAGCTAAAAGAGACCTCAAACATCACTTATTCCAAATTCTTTATTTTATGAATGAGAAAACTAACACTCAAAAGGGAGAAATTACTTCCCCAAAGTTAAACAGGCAGCAAAGACCAAAAACTATTGACTTTTAGTTCAATGATTCTTGCACCTCACTAGGCTGCCTTGCATGCTGTTGGGTCACTTTCCCATTTCCAACCTCATGTTGGACATCGGTGAACTCACCAAAGCAGCAAGGTTGGGGAACCCATTTTTCTGCTTTTTATTGGGTATAGGTAGATAATTTCTCCAAAGCCCTGTGATTAAGCAAAATGTTTCTAATCTATAGTTAATTCTAATCCTTTGTAGTTTTTTTTTAATTTAAGAAAAGATTTTAATTGTGGTGAACTACACATAACACAAAATTTACTATCTTAACCTTTTAGTGTACAGTTCAGTGGTGTTAGGTCATTCACATTGTTGTGCAACCAATCTCCAGAACTCTTCATCTTGCAGAACTGAAACACTATAACCATTAAACAATAATTCTGCAATTCCTTTTCTCCTCAGCCCCTAGCAACCACCATTCTACTTTCTGTTTCTATGATTTTTGACTATTCTAGGTAACTCATATAAATGGAATCATACAGTGGTTGGGTTTTTTTTAAAGAAATGAATACATTTTCATTTTCTTTGTTTCCCCACATTTCTGTCCACAATATTGTTTCACAAACAACTTTTTCCTTATTCTTATCCCCTGCCCTGAATCCTGAATTTACATATTTCCACAAAGCCTTTAGACTGTATTAAACATTTGACATAAAGCTTGGAAGGAGATATAAAATAGAGTAGACAACAAAAGCCAAGAGGCAATGGAGTGAGGATTATCTACCTACCTACCTACTAATTTCTCTTTCTCCTCTCCCACCTTCTTTGTCTCTATCTCTCTGTTTTTGGTTTTTAAGATTTTAAGTTGTATAGGATAGTTAGGGCTTAGAGGGCCATTGAAGGCTTTTAGGCATTAGAAGTGGGTAGGACTGGAGCAGGTGTTGACAACAGTATTAGTATTGGGTATGGATCAAATGTAAATCCAGACTGGAGCTAAACATAGAAAGTTTAACATTTGCTGTGTGTAAACAGGCTTGGCCCTAGGTAAAATGAGAAGTAGATGAAAGTTGTGTGCTTTGTATTTTGCATCCTTTCCTTGCTGACATGGACAAAAGTAAATTGCTTTCCAAGGATCTAGGAGACTAATGCATTGCTGCATTACTAACGTGTGTTTTAAAAGCAGATAAAGGAGACTCCTTTACTCTTTTGCATATCAGTATATTACTGCTTCTTTCTTTCAGTTATCTGAATCAAAAAACACAGAGACATCCTTCACTCTTCCACATCCAGTACAGCAGCAACTGTTGCCAAAATTTATCTAAAATCTGACTTCTCACCATCTCTACTACTGTTATCCTCATCAAACACACCATAAGTTATCTCCCAGATTGACAGTAACCTCCTAAATGGTTTCTCTTTCTCCATCCTTTACCTCTTATGGTCTACTCTCCATAGAAGCCAGAATGACCTTTTCATTAATAAAATTAATTTTTAGAGAAGTTTCATAGCAAAATTAAGTGGAAGGTACACAAAGTTCCCATAAACCCCTGCCCACACACATGCACAGCCTCTCCATTATCAACATCCCACGTGTAGAGTAGCACATTTGTTACAGTCCATTAATCTACATTCACATATCATTATTACCCAAAGTCCATAGTTTACCAAGTTCACTCTTGGTGTTATACATTCTATGGATTTTGAAATGTGTAATGACTTGTACCTACAATTATAATATAATACAGAATACCTTCACTGCCCTAAACATCCTCTGTCTTCCCCCAATCATCCTTTCCTCCCCCTTACTCCTGATCTTTTTTACTGACTCTGTAGTTTTCTCTTATACAGTCTGCCATATGATTGCAGTATTAACTTATGTAGCATTTTCAGGTTGACTACTTTCATTTATAATGTGCATGTAAGGTTCCTTCATGTCTTTGCATGGCTTGAAAGATCATTTCTTTTTTTAACACTGAATAATATTTGTCAGGATGTACCACAGTTTATTTATTCATTTACCTACTGAAGGACATCTTGGTTGCTTCCACATTTCAGCAATTATGAATACAGCTATTAAAAACATCTGTGTGAAAGTTTCTATGAGGACATGTTTTCAACTCATTTGAGTACATACTAAGAAACACAATCACTAGATTGTATGGTAAGAATATGTTTAGTTTTGTAAAACAAACAAAAAAAACTTCCAAACTCTCTTCCAACGGGGCTGTACCATTTTGTATTCCCACCAGCAATGAATGAGAGTTCCTGTTTCTCTACAAACTCACTAGCATTTGGTATAGTCACAGTTTTGCATTTCAACTCTTTCAATAGGTGTAATGTGGTATCTCATTGTTGTTTTAATTTGAAATTCTCTAAGAACATTTGATATTGAACAACTTTTCATTTGTTTATTTGCCACTTGTATATCTACTTTACACTTAAGAACAGAGGTGTTTGTTCATGTCTTTCGCTCATATTTCATTTAGGTTTTTCAAAGAGTTTCTTACATATTTTGGATGAGTCCTTTATCACATATATCTTTTACAAATATTTTCACCCAGTCTTTGGCTTGTATTCTCATTCTTTTTACATTGTCTTTTGCAGATCAGAAGCATTTAATTTTAATGAAGTCCAGCTTATCAAATATTTCTTTCATGGATCATGCCTTTGTTGTTGAAGCTAAAACATCATTGCCATCCTCAAGATCACCTAAATTTTCTCCTATGTTACCTCCTAGGAGTTTTTATAATTTTGTGTTTTATGTTTAGGTCTGTGTTCAACTTTGAGTTAATTCTAGTTAAGGATGTAAGGTCTGCGTCTATATTAAATTTTTGGCATATCAGTGTCTTGTTTCTAACAATGTTTGTTAAAAAGTCTATCTTTAAGAGTGACGTCAGCAAGATGGAGAAAAAGGAGTTTCCAGTGCTCATTGAAAGGATGGCCTTGTTAGCAAAATAACAGGAACATATTAATAACAAAAATATCTAACTCATAGTTTCTCAGTAAGGACTAACCTCAAATATAAGAGCTCTCTCTCTCTCTCTCTCTCTCTCTCTCTCTCTCTCCATCCCTTCACTCCATCCCTCCCTTGATGACAGGCATCCTGCAGGGTTCCATTTTCATAACATCTATAAAGAGCTGAGCAGACAGAAAGGAAATGTAAATCTTTCTCTTTACATTTGCCAGAAACTGCCTTTTAGAATTTGCTTTTTACAGCCTTGAAGAGCCCCTGAACAGACAGCAGGGGATACAAACTTCAAGCCTCAGTTCCTGCCCATAACCATATCTCAAGGGCAAAATCTCAGACAAGATCACAATTCCCAGTGATAAACTTGCCTCCAATGAAGAGGCAAGCACTTCTGTTACCTGCTTGCTGTTAAAAACAAAAAGAAGTGAATACCCTGTTCATTTGGCTACAGCCATAAATCATCTTCACCCCTTTATAATTCCTAAACAAAAAGTATGAGTAACTGGTATTCTAGGCCAACACACTCTCCCTCTTCCTCTTTCATGTTGGCCCTTTTTCCATCAGAAAAAGTTAAGGTAAACTTTTCCTCTTTCTATCCTAATCATTGTCTGGAGAAATCTCTCTCAAAATCTGCATAGCTCATACCCTAACACTCATCCTCTCACAAAAACATCAATTTGAATGACCACCCAGACACAAAAATGCCTTCACAAGAGCTAAGGCCCAGGTGACAGATTACAGTATCTGAGTGGAGCACAGAAAAATAAAAATAAAACTACCTATAATGCAGCAATTCTACCTCTCATTATATATCCAAAAGAATTGAAATCAAGATCCCAAAGAGATACTCGCCCTCCCATGTTCATTGCAGCTCTATTCACAATAGCTAAGTTATAGAAACAAACTAAATGATCATAGAAAATGAATGGATAAAGAAATGTGGTATATGCATACAATAGAATACTATTCAGCTTTTTAAAAGAAGGAAATTCTGTGATATAACATGAATAGCCCTTCAGAATATTATGCTAAGTGAAATAAGACAGTCACAGAAAGACAAGTAATCTATGACTCCACTTATATGAGATATCTAAAATAGTCAAACTCATAAAATCTAAGACTGTAATGGTAGTTACCAGGGACTAGGGAAAGAGAAATGCGGAGTTATTATTAATAGGCATAAAGTTTCAGTTAAGTAAGATGATCTGCTATACAATATCATACCTATAGTCAAGATCTGCTATACAATATTATACCTATAGTCAACAATAATGTATTTTACACTTAAAATTTGTTCAGAGGCTAGATTTCATGTGAAGTGTTCTTACAACAGTAAAATAAAAATTTTTAAACTAATTTAATTCACTTAAAGATCTAATGTAATGCTTTGTTATACTTTATTGTACATAGGAATCACTTGGGATCTTAATAAAATACAAAATTTGGCTTAGTTTGTCAAAAATAAGGCTTGATATTTTTCACTTCTGAAAAACAGGTGATGCAGCTGGTCCATGGACCATAATTTGTACAGCAAGAAACTGAGCAGTAATTCTCAAATCTCACTGCTCATTGGAATCACGTAGAGAGCTTTAAAATAAAGAGCTGTCTGGTTCCCACCCCCAAAGATTCTGATTTAATTGGTCTGGGGTGTGGCCTGGGCATCAGGAATTTTAGAAAGCTCCCAGGTAAGTCTATGGTGAAGCCAAGGGGGTGAATCACTGTCCCTTTCAGTCCTTTCTGAATCAGGACATTTTCTTTGATGGATAGAATGGAAGAAAGTTAATAATTGCTGTTTCAAAAGCAACAGGGAAAATTGTTTTCATGGGGGCACAGTGATGATTATAATAATGCAGCAAAAACATCTGATTACATGCATGCTCAGTTCTACTGCTGGCATGCTAGGACCCTGCTACTGTCAGTGTGGTCCTGGGACCATGGAAGCTGGAAATGTAGAATTCAGGCCTCACTCCAAACACTGAGAATCAAAACCTATCTTTTAACAAGATTTTCCAGGTGATAATGGTGCAAATTAAGGTCTGAGATGCACTATTCTAGGAGGTTCTTTTCCCATGGCAGTTGCTCTGTGCCACATATATAGGCCAGCCAAGTAGCTCCATTATAAAGGCACTGGAAGTGAAGAGGAGAAAGAGGGAAGGAGCCAGTCAAAAGTGAATGATTGAGAAAATGCTTAATATAGCTTTGCAAGGAAGTTCCAAAACACACCCACAACCCAGGTAAGTTTCAAATCTGTCAAGGAAGAATTTATGTAGCAAAAATAAGGATAATTATTATGGCTAATTTATGCAGAATTCATTTTTTGTGATTAGCTTTGTAGGCGTGCTCTACAATTCTAAGGTTCTATATCAGTGGTTCTCAACAGGGGGTGTTTTTGCTCCCTAGGAATATTTGGCATTTTGGCTGTCACAACTGGAGAGTAGGGTATATGTGGTATCTAGAGGGTAGAGACTAAGAATGCTGCTACCAGGGATATATACTACAATGCACAGTGCAGCCCACCACAGCAAAGAATTATCTGAGAAACTCTGTTCTATAGTGTATCAATTTAGGAGAATATAGGTATGATTTCTTAAAGAGGCAAAATCTCACTTGTAAAAGTGGAGCAAAGCAGTTAAAGATTTCCTCTGGCAAATCACTCCATTATGAGAAGCTCAATGATCAGGATATTATTAAAATAGCAGAGTGGTCTGAAGAATGTGCATGTAGCCCTAGGGTATAAAGTTATTTTCTTAGTGTATGCATTAAACATTGCTGATTGGTATTGTAAAACCAGTTTAGTAACAGCTCATTGTCTGCTTTTTTTGTTCTCATTAGTTAAAAGTGTCAAAACCCAGGAACCACTTATTAAGCCCCCTGGAGATGGTGGCATTGTATTAGGCACTCCACAGAGGTTAATCCTTGACTTTAAGCACTTGCAAGAGTAATTTACAATTTTCAAAGTGTGAGATTATATAATCTTCAGAGAAGTTCTCCTGGTTGTGCTCTCTGTTGTTGTTTCATGTGATCACATCTCATCTGTTGCAGTTGTTGAATCTCTACTGAGGGAAATTGATGTCATGTCACAGTATGGATGCAGGAATCCATCAGCCTTGGGCATTGAAAGGATTCCTTATGTAGAAACAGGTCTATTAACTGTCAGAGCCAGGGCCCTATGGTGAGGTGTATAACAAACAGTGATGGATGCAGTGTCTGGGAATACAAAAGGTGGGAAAATGTAGAGGGGTGGCACCAGGGATCCATCAGGCTGATGGCATTGACCTTATATTGTCTGCCTCCTTCCTAGGCCTACTCTAGATCCATATTCTCCAAAGTTCAGAACACACCTTTCAGTGTCATGACAGGTGACGCTGTGGGATGCTGAAGGAAAGTATTTGACCTTCCAGTAACAATATTCTATCTAACAATGGAAAGCAGTGAGGTTTGCTGATGATTTATATATGACTTTCACACTTGGTTTGTCGCCAGATGCTCAAGTGTCACATCCTGTCCTGAGGAAAGCCTGGGGACTGGCCACAGCAGTGACTTTACTAGTTCCTTTGCTTTCAACATATTGCAATAGATTGTGGTTTATATTAATACATGCTCAGGTATGGGATTTTACAATCTTAAATGGTAGAATCTTCACAATATTGCATATTGAGATGGGGTGTGAGCATATCTTTTGTTCCCTTCCGAGGTTCACTGGCTAACTCCTGACAAAGCACAAAAAAGTAGTTAAAATTAGACATATCATTTTTTCTTTTAGAAAAGTGTTAATTTTCAGACCTTTTTGAGGATGACCAGTGATTGTCAGTAGTTGCTGTCTCACAGGCATTTAAAGACACACACACACACAAACACACACGTAATCTGTCACTTTAATATTAAGTGAGTTTTTACAAAAAACAAGCAAGCAGTTGCTATTGAAAATAGCTCATGTTATGTAAAGAGTATTTAAAAAGAGTTTTTTGGATTTTTTTCATTTCTGGGTGGCTTTGTTGCTGAAAAGGGTATGTCACCTATAAAAACTCTGATATCTTGTCACTTGAACAACCAGGTTTCAGTTTTCTAACTTATTTAAAAATCTCCCAAGGGAGGAGTTTCAGTGAAATTTCAATGTCTTTAATAATATTCTAAGATTTTAATTTCCTTGATAAGTTTGCAAGCACATCTGATTATTCCCCCATCAGAGAAAATGGAAATTTACTTGTCAAATTTCAATGAAGTCCTTTCAATATTTAGTAGTTGGGATTACAAAATGAGTGTCCTCATTAAGTAAGTACAGCCAATGATACTCTTCTTCCATAAGGATCAACTTACTTTTCCAGCTATGATAGCTACAAAAACAAGAATCAAAATGAACTGAACACAGAACTATAACCTTGAACACTGTACCTTTACTGGAATACCAAAATGTTAAAAAATAAAGCACATACAATCATGTTACTCACAAAAACACTTTGCACTGTTAATACAGAAAACAAAAATAAAGTATTATTTATATATTTCATCTTTAGGCTGCTGTATTTATGTATTTTATATGCATATTATATATTAGTACTATATGTATATAATTTCTAAGTGAATACATATCAGTGAAGGAGACTGATTCACTGGAAATCATCAAAACACAGCCTTATTTTTGTCTCCTACTGTCCTTTCAAAATAAATTCTGTGGGGGAAATGTCTTCCTCTTCCACCAGGTGAAAATTCCAGTAGACAGGCAACATGCCTTCTCTAATTATTCTTATGTAACAGAAAGTTCTATGATTACTTTAAGTTGCAAATATTCAGTCTCAACTTAGTATTCAGAAAAGCTTCAGTCCAATTTATGACTCATCAATTTGTACTTCATTCAAACAAGTACAAGATAGCCCATCTGCCTTGGGGTACGGGGGTGATCTGTTTCTTCTTTTTCTCTAGGTCCTATTTATCATCACTCATTAACGCTGTGTACACTGACCCTGACAGTGTCTAACAGAGTTTAGAGATAAGAGGGAGGGGGATAGGGAAGTTCTTACCTGGCTTGTACTGTAGGAGACGGTTTTTTTCTCCCTAGGCCTAGTAGATTTTTATGCCTGACTTATATCTCACAGATACAGTCATATATATCTTGTGATATAACCACATATATCATAAATAAATATATTTATATATAATATATATAGATGCATAGGATACATATGTATCCTACATATAAATTGTGGGTTCTTTAGAGTCTCCTCTACTGGATCCCTCCTTCTGCACTTCTGTGATGTACATGATACATTCTATTCTTTCAGCAGCTGCTACCTCTTGTTGGGGCTCAGACAATACCTCAAAATGAAAGCCTCAGAAGCAGCCTCAGAAGCAAAAGTTTTTCTCTGACTTTCTTATGTCCTCCTTTATCTCAGTCCCATTCTCCCCTTAGGCTAGCCACAAAAACTAGAATCTCACTTCCACAAGGCATGTCATAGAAACTAGAATCCCTTTTCCCAAAGCCTATCACAAAACTTAAAATTATTCTATGTAAAAACCAGCCATAAAGAAATTATCTGACTTACCTTATTTGACTGTGGGTCATAAGACCTCCATTCCAGAAAGGGCCTTGCCTTACACTCAGAAGGAAGGAATGCATGCGCAGAGAAGCCAAGAAGAATCTAGACACACAGACCTTGCTGGGTCTCCGCACTCAGTATATTAGCATTAGATCATACCCTTTTTGTCCAATCACATTTCTACATGGCTATCTATACTTCGTTGAACCTAAGCATAAAAATGGACAATTTCCCCTATATCTTTGGGCCTTCATTCTGAAGGCTTCTGTGTACAGACATTAAATAAATTTATACATTTTTTCTCCAATTAATCTATCTGCATCATGTCAGTGATTTTCAGCGAACCTATAGTAAGGCCAAATGCCTTGGTCCCTACACTCTTCTGCTTCTCTTTTTTTCTGGCTGTCAACTTCAAAAAAACTCTCTCTTGGATTATGAAACCTGAAACCAATTTCATTTCCTCCATCTGTGTTAAATAACACCGGGACTGAGCATACTTTACTGTCTGTATGTTAACAATACTGAGAAATAATGCTGAGAACAAGCAAAAGTAACTCACCTACTCATTCTACAAATTTTTTTCTGCTACAAGATAAGACTATGATCCAAATAGTAGAGTTGATTTTCAAGACTAACAGCTTGCTCCTCAAGGTTCACTTCAAGAGCCTTGCCTCTCTATCATAAACTCTGTCTAGTCCTCAACAGCACCTCACCTCAGCAAGATCCATCTTTACAACACTATACCTATGTTCTAAAATCCTATGCATATTTTCCCCACCAATTTCTCCCTGACTGAAATGAGTCTGATTTATTTAGTTTTGCTTGATCAACAGATGTTTTTGGTGGAATCTTAGAGTTGACTTTGGGAAGTATCCTTATGGGCCCAGGTAGTTTTCTTGGGCAAAAGTCAAGGTGGCTCCACTGTCTAGTGCTTCTGATTTATGAGTAAAATGCATCCTCTCCCCTCAACAAATTCTGGATGATTCTATTATAGTATAGTCACTTACCCTTGCATTCCAACTTAATAGCTCACTATCCCATCTTATTTGCCTTTGTGATTTCCTAGTCTATGGTGAAAATTCAGTCCTATGACTCACAGACCTTAAGAAACACATACCATATTCTTAGTCCTTTCATTAAAACTTTTATCTTTAGGCTTGAGGTGGGATATGACCATCCCCACCTCTCCACGTTGAGATTGGGGGAGGGCAATAGGTGAGACCACAGCACGGTAACAGCTTCCTCCAAAGAAATCTCCTAAATCCACTCTTACAAATCTAATCAACTCTTTAATACCTTTAAAGTGTTTCAAGATTTGAAAAATTGTCAACCTCTTGGTTTCTTTGAAAATTTACATTTTGGTCTGGCAATCTCACTTTGGAATATCATATCTATTATATCCTGATGCCTCAGTCAAAACTCCCAATGTGACTCTTATGTTTTTATTATAATATTCCTATTTATTCATTTATCTTGAATGTGCATCAGAGGTATTCTAAATCAGAAACAAATTTCTTAATCATAAATATACCCCCCACCTTGCCCCAGGCGTTACCTTTGGGGCTACAAGATAAGAAAGAAGTCAATTGTTCCACACAATTAGCCAAGCACTCCATAGCCAGGGGTAAGATGAGGAAAAATGATTTTTCTTTGCTTATAAAGAGAAAGAAGAATCTCTTCTCCCCACCCCTCCTGAAAGGGTGTCCTTGGAAATTTAATGTGCCTGAATCTTAACTTTAACTCAATGATATGCAACTAAAATCTTTCCAAGAGCCAGATGGCTCCACACGTCTTAGATTTTAGGACTTAGAAATCTACAAGTTCTCCTTGAAATGTAAATACCTACAGAGATAGCAGCTGCAGTCTTTCTGGTACCTTAGGAACTTAACCAGGGGACTTAGTTAGGTCTGCAAACATTTAGCCCTCCAGGGGAGATGAGAAATTTTTATTGTCTTTTCAGATAAGATCAATTAACTAGGCAAATGATTATAGATTTAATGTTCATGGTAAGTAAAAAGTAAAGTATTTCTGGCAGACATGAAAGCAAACATTCCCTATCTTTATATCATGTACATTTCTGTGTCTCAGGAGGCTAGGGCTTTTTGCAGTAACAGTAAGAAATTCAGGGGAAATTTTACTTTTTCTGCAGAGACATTCTGATACATTCATATTTTGGAACATATGTATACCCAATGTTTATTTTATTGTAAAGCATGTGCTGTTAAGAATAATTTTGTGGACCAATGATTTAGCTCAGTGTTTCTCATACTTAATGTAAGACAGAACCACCTTGGAAATCTTTTTAAAAAAAAAAAAAAAATATATATATATATATATATATATATATATATATATATATATATAAAAGCAGATTCACATTCAGTGGGTGTGGAGTGAGCTCTTAGATTCTGCATTACTAACAAGCTCCCAGGAGATGCCAATGTTGCTGGTCCTCGGACCAAACTTGGCATAGCAAGATTCCAGCCAGCCTCTCTGTTTCAGGAGTTGGAGCAGAAGTATGAACTCTCTCAGCTGAAAAATTGAAAATCCAACAGCAACCAGAATATAATTACTCATTTCTATGTTGTCCAAGCAAGGAGACAAGGAGCAAGAATCTGAGTCAAGTGTTGGGCAGAATATGAGCTCTGGTTAAAATTGAAATGGTAAAAGGACACCTGCAATCATATGTTTATTGCAGCACAAATTCACAATTGCAAGGATATGGAATCAACCTAAGTGCCCATTAACCAAGAAGTGGATAAAGGAAATGTAGTATATATATACAATGGAATATTAATCGGCCATAAAAAAAGAATGAAATAATGTCTTTTGTAGCAACTTGGATGGAACTGGAGGCCATTAGCCTAAGTAATGTAACTCAGGAAAGGAAAACCAAATACCACATGTTCTCGCTTATAAGTGGGAGCTAAACTACAGGTAGGCAGGAGCATACAGAGTGGTACAATGGACATTGAAGACTCAGAAGCGGGGGGCGGTGAGGGAAGAAAAACTACCAGTGGGGTGCAATGTATGCTATTCAGGTGGTGGGTACACTAAAAACCCAGACATCACCACTATACAATTCATCCATGTAAACAAAACCCACAGGTACCCCTGAATCTATTTAAACAATAATAGAATATATATATATATATATATACACACATATATATATCTGTATGTGAAAAGGGGTAGTAGAGAAGGGACAGGAAGATTTCAGAGAAGCATGGTTGAAAATTTGAGATACAAGAGATAAGAATGGATCAGAAAAACAAAGGAAAATAGTGGGAAAAAGAACACAGACAAGACCAAAATAATCTAGCATTTCTAGCCCATATTTTATTATGCTTTATTGGGTAAATGTACCGCCAGATGCTAGTTTTGCTGTGTTCCTGAGCAGTATGAGGCTTTCAGGTTTTTGGTTTTTGGTTTTGATGGATATTGAAAGAACTTGAGGAGGTGGGAGATGACCTGATAATTGGGAAGACATGGACCCAGCCTGGGGACAACATAATTGCTTTACTGCTTGCTTCCAAATTTACTGTTGCTATTTGAGAAATTTTATTCAGGGAGTATTCAAACTAAGTAAACCTACTACAGAGGTCGGAAAAATAGGATTATAAAAAATTCCAACTTACACAAAAATGTTTAATTATTCTGTAAGTTCATTAGAGCTAGAATAATTTTCAGTAGTTTCCCTGTCAAAGACTATTAACCATTTTTTGTTGTTGTTTGCTTAGATAATACAGAAATTTGGGGGCCGGTACAGTAGTCATTTTTATCAATATTTTTTGGGTAAGCTTGAAGTATCTATGAGGAGGGGTTTCCATTGCCAGACTCTGCTGTCCAGGGAGTAATTGACTGTGTTCAGTCAAAGTCTCTTTCATGCAACAACAAGAGTGCCTACATGCCATATGACCTACTTGTAAATAAATGTGTTGGGACAAGCTGCTAAGTGAGGCATTTTGCAGGCTCCACAATCATCAGAGGTTAATGAATCAGTGTTTCTGATCCAATGACATGACCAAAGAAAGGAAAAGAAAAGAATGAAAAAAGACTATATTTTTAGTCTATTTACTGAAGTAGGAAAAAAAAGTACTTTTACTTTTCAACCTTAAAATATTTTATAATGATCTTATTTATTAGAGATTACAGATTGTTTCAGAGGCAACTTACCATCTTGAAAGGAGAAATCAATTTGAATTTAGCTAAGTAACATATATAGTTACCATATAATGGAACTCTTTATAAAAATATCAACCCAAGATTACCATTTACTGTATAAGTTGTATGTCCTATTTTACCTTAGACAATAATTTTTCCCGTAGTCTTATTTATATTCTGGTACTGTTCTCTTATCATTTATGTCTCTCCTACTGGGAACAGATTTTGAGTGGTTTTATGATAATAAAAAATAAATTAAAATAAATCATGAAAATTCTTTAAATAAATCTTATACCTTAATAAAATAGTCGAGCCTTTTATGTTTCCCTCCCACAAGGGCAATACAAATTTTATTTAGTCTAAATTATTTTCACTTTCTCTACTAGTTTCTGGACTGCTTAAACTTGAAGAAAACTTCAGAGCCTTACCCTCTATGGTTTCAGAAAATGACTGTCTAACCTTATTTGGGAAAAATGGGTTTGTCCCATTTTGTCCCAAAATTGTCCTATGTGATTTCAACTCTCTTCTATGTAATTACACACAAAAGATTTGACAAGAGAAAATAAATTATTAATCAATAAACAGAATGACTGTCTCCATTAAAACAATTAGAACCTTGCATTTTTATTTTTTCATTTGTTGATTTGGGGCTTTTGACACCCTCTGTCTGCACTTCTCCTGAAGTACTTTCTTGTCACAAAATGCTAACTTTCATCATTAACTGAAAAATTACTAAAGAGTTGTTACTTCTCAGCATTATCAAGAATTTTCAACCATGCTGACTTGAGGATTACCCTAGAAGAGACCCTTTTAGGATAGATGTATAACCAAGGTAACAAACATGTTTCCAATTCGTGTCTATATAATGATCCAGGTTATAATAACAGTGCATGCTTAGTGTAGTTTCCAGAAAATACTTACTCACCTAAAGGTATGTAAGCCTCGGGATCTTAATAATTCTTAAATAGAGAGTGTTAGGTCTTTAGCTCCCATGAAACTGTTAATTCCTTTAATTAACCTTGCTGGTGCAAAGACAATGAAGCCACCATGGAACTCTGAAGTCTTGTTTTACTCTGATAATATACTGTATCTAGCTTAAGGACTGAGAACATCTGTAAAGTTAAATTGGAAAATTACCAATATAATTATTAGGAAATTAGTGAGGGATTCTTGGTCTCCTAGGGACAAAATTGGATGCTGCTGTGATTCATCCCCCCTCCCCGAAATGGGCTTTCAGAGAGGCTCATTGGAGATCTGCATGTGCACTAAGACTCAGGTCTTACTGAGTCTTAATCTCCCAACTGTGCAATCAAAGTGGTTAACCATGGTGACGTCTGAGCCACTAGGGAGCTCCCAATCTGGGCACTATAAAACAAGACGCAGACCCTAACCAACCCCTTTTGCACCCTTCCTTTTGCTCTTTTTTCCTGCTGTGACAGTGCAACCAGTCGTCATCTATGGCATATGTACTATGCTCTGTAAACCGCTATCTGGCTCGTGCCCTATAAGCCTATGTTTCGCTCCTCCATAAACCTCATTTTTGTGCTGGCCTTACTTTGGCATGTCTGGTCACTCTTCAGCCATGAGCGTGCTAAGAACCCATATTTTCAGACTAAAACCTGACATATTCTTGGGTTTATAAGAAACATGTTAGTGTAACACTGCCTTTTAATGCTTACAATGAAACTATAAATGAATCTGTGTGAAGGAAAGTGATTCCCTGCCCATTTCCAAGACTAGTAATTAATTGAATTGGCATAGCATATTCGAAAATAAAGACATCCACAAGAAACCATGCTTACCCTGGTGTGCATCTACCCGGGGCTGACAAATACAGTAATGTTGGATTTCAAGAAGACAAATCCTACATCATCCACAATGTATAGATGAGTTCATTTCCCCAAACATACAAATTCTCAATCTGTTCTCTGCCAAACAGTTATGAGTATAAAGGAAAATCTGACTAACTTGGCAGATTTGGGTCCTAATTTTCCCTTGAGAGTCATGGATTTGCTTAACTTTAAGATGAATTTATGCATTTTAAAACTGTAGCATGAGGTTCATCCTTTCATCATTCAACTTAATACAACAGACTTTATTCATTGTCAATAAGGTATGAGGTATATATGCAGTGATAAATAATAGGGAAGGGCAGTATCTCTTAGAAGATAAATGAACAATGCTGACTTAGGAATATGTATTTCTTTTGAACCTTGTTCTGACTCAGATATTATTATCCTGTAAACTGGAAGCTTTCTGTCCTTGCTGGAGTTAGCCCAGGATGTTTTGTAACAGTTTCTGGCCCCATAAGTTCTCTACCATTCTTAAATGCTATTTATAGAAATGGTGTTAATTTCTTTCCAACACTTCACTCTATTCTGTGAAAACCAAGTGCTCCTGCTGATTCGCCCTCAATACTCTTCTAGACAATCAGCTCAAATCTTGGACTACTGAGAATTATTGATTTTCTGCACACATATGGTGACAAATTCCCCAACACATGGTAAATAGCTTTCCATTATATAGCCTGACTTATTGTTGGCAACATAGGCTTTTCTTTAACAACTTCAATAATAGAAATCCACAATGTTTTGAATAGTTTTATCTCAAATGCTAAAAAACATTTATAGTGAAACTAAAATAATTCAAAAGCAAAAAGTAGTGCTTCTGCCCACTTTTAGGAGAAATGGCCAATTTGAGCATCAGAGCATATTTATGAGAAATAATAAAAGTGGTAGCATTCTGGTATAGAATTCTAAATAAAAGCCACCATAAGATATTTAAAAGTGTATGTAGGTTTTCCTTTTTGGTTGTAGAACATAATATGGGCAGGTGGAAATATGTGAAAGCTGAGGAGCACAGAGAACATACTTTATTATTCATTATGGTTCAGTGGAAAAAAAATACTAAAGAAGCTGGGCTACAGCCAACAGAATTAGCAACAATTCTTGTGATAAGAATCCAGTGTTACATTGGAACTTCTAGGCTTTGGACTGATACTGAACTATGAAACACAGAATGAAGTTTCAACGTCAAAGAGGATCACCACTTAGCAAATATTTGTGGTTAAGCAGTACCTTTCTTAGAATTAACTTACAAATAATCTTTATTGATGAATACATAACTTAATTATTCAAGCACCCACTGCTTTTTGTAATTATAGCTACATAATCTCTTGGCTATGTCAGAGAGATAATTTTTCTGAGATTAAAATGTGGGGGATAAGGAAAACTTCTCCTTTATCCCTGGAAGATTTGCTGAAATATCAACTCACAATAAGGCACATTTTAATAAGAGAGATTACAAATTTATTTACTGTTCATATGGGGAGAATCACGGAGTGATAACCCAATATCCCAGTGGGGTTCAGACGTTTATATACCCTCATTTTAGAGGGGAGGAGGAGATGAGGAATATAGGTAATTTTGTTGAATGGCAATAAATGGTTACTAGGGAGAATGAATAGATACTTGGGAGAATGAATGGACGGGTGGAAACAAATTGACTTGTAAATGATTCTCTTTGAAAATTGTATTAACCAGAGAGACAGGTATTATCTTTTGGGTGGGTTGGTCCAGGTCTGGTTGCATTCCTGATCTTCTTTCCTACAATATATTGAGATAACAGGGAGGAGAAGGAAAGGCAATTGTTCCTTTTGATGGGTCCACCTAGTTTTATGCAGACAGAAGGAGAGCTCCTTCCAATGCATGTTGATCTCTAAGGGCCTTTCACTCAAATACTCTTTATACCAAGGAGTCATATTTTGGGGTGAAATTTTCTGAGCTCCTTCAAAAGGTTGTTTGGTAAGTAATGATGTCTGACCATCAAGAAGATCTTTTGAATTTCTTGGTCCTTAGCACCACGCAAACATTGAGGGATGTAGGATCCATTCTTCAATTAAAGATTTTTGAACTCTCTCATATTATCTCCCAACATCAAAAACGTTTTGAATTTACCGAGGTGTACACTTAAAATGGAGTGTTGGTTATACGTAGATACAGTTGGAGCCCTATGTATGTACTCTATGGATACTTTGACAGAGTAGATTTTTGAATGTAACAAGATAAGTCAACTTGAGTGGTAATATATTTTGGGAAATCAGCTCACTGCAAACTGTGACTGTAAACATTGTACTGTAAATGCTTTGTAGTTTCCCCCCCCAAAAAAGATACACACAATTGACAAATTTTTAACTAGATTTAACTAAGTAAGTAGGGTCAAGGTCTTACAAACATATTGTGACACCTGGGTCTTTGGAGGGAGGTTTACTCTGTGTTCCAGGATTATATGTATGTTGCCTCAACTGTAGGATCTGGGATTGATGCACCAATTAGTAGTTCAAATCCAGGGTTTCACATTTTAGCTGTGATTCTTCCTCTGAGGTGCAGAACACATAGTTGGCCAGAACATTTTGAATTTTTGATGTCCTACTTTCCTTCTATTTATACTCTCCATATCTTCACAAATTAATTTCCTTATTATTGTTATTCTTAACAAAAATTCCTATTATTTCATAGCAGAGATAAAACTGATACTGATTTACAAATCACATTTATAGTACACAAGTATTTTAAGTTTTTTTGTGTAATTACTGTTAACAGTGATCTCATAACTTTATGTATTTTCTTATTACATATTAGTATTTATTTATTGCAGTTTGGAGAACACCTTGTAGCATTTTTGTAATGTCTGGTAGTGATAAATCTCTTATGTTTTGTTTGTCTGGTAAAGTCTTTATCACATTTTTATTTTTGAAGCATCTCTTTGCTGGATACAGTATTCTTTATTGCCAGTTTTTTCTTAAGCACTTTGAATATATCATCCCACTCCATTCTGTGTTTTAAGAGTTTTGGTAAAGAGGCTACTTCCAGATGAAATGGAACTCCCTTATTTCCTAGTATTTTGAAAAGATATCAGTACTTCCAAATTCATTGCAACATTATTCACAAAGCCAAGATATGAAAGCAACTAAGCTGCCTATCATTGGAAAAGTGATTTTTAAAATGTGATACACACACACACATACTGTTGTACTGTTTAGCCTTAAAACATATAAAATGTCTACCATTTTTAACAAGATGTATGACTATGGAGGATATTAGTTAAGAAAAACCTGGTACAAATAGACATATAGCATATGATCTCATTTATAAGTGCAACCTAAATGTGTCAAACTTATACAAGTACAGTATAGTATTATAATTATTATAGTGGGTGGGGAGCTATGTGTGAAAAAGAGAGATTCCAGTCAAAGGTTAAAATTCCTGTTAGACAGGAATAGTAGGTTCTGGTGACATATTGCCCACTATTGTCATTATGAAATAATAATGTATGTAAAAATACCTGAGAGTGTTTTATAATAAATATTTGATGCAATGGATATGTTAATTTACCTGATTTGATTATTCTATAACTTACACATACACTGAAAAATCATAGTGAACCCCATAAATGTATACTATTAATGTTTGTCAATTACAAAAAAAAAAAAATGAAACTTGAAAATTACCAGGAAATAAAAATGAAAGTAAAATGTATAAATACTTATTAAATGTATCAATAGCAGTACTCTGAAGTAAATTTATATCTACATATGTCTACATTAAAAGAGTCTAAAATTAACAAGCTGGTCTTATATGTTAAGGAATTTAAAAAAACTAAACCAAAAGTGAGAAAACCATAGAAAATAATAAATGTTAGAGAAAAGATCAGTAAAGTAAAATACAGAAAAACAATGGGAAGAATCAATAAAATCTAACATTAGTTCTTAAAAAAGATAAACACAATTGACAAATTGTTAACTAGATTGAATAAGAAAAAGACAAAAGGCTCAAATTGCTGTAAGCAATAAGGACAGTGGGAGTCTTACTACTGATTTTTCAGAAATAAAATGGATTATAAAATAAAGTATAAGCAATTAAAGTGTACAAGAGATATTAAAGCAAAGTAAATACACAATTTACCTAAATACACTACAAAATACAAAATATGATGGATTTATAGCAAATGGAGATTGATAAAAATCAAAATCTTTCAAGAAAGCAAATACGAGGTGCAGATGGTTCCATTTATATACTATATAAAAAGAATGAGAAAATTTAATGTCAAATTTTACTCATACACTTATAAAAATGTGATAAGGATACTCTTCCTAACTATTTCTATAAGTTTATCATTGTCCTGTTATAAAAGCTAGACAACTATATTACAAAAAAGCAAAACTGCAATTTTCTCTTAAGCATATAAATGCAAAAATTCTGAACAAAATATTATGACTGAATAAAACAGCATGTTAATATTTACTTCTCAAGACAAATGGTATAAATTGGTTAAATGTAATTTTTAACATAAGGTTTAACACACAAAAAAAACCCCTGTGGTTGAACATTAAAAAAATCAATGTAATGTATGACTTTAATAGAAGAAAAGGGAGAAATCATATTATCTTAATTAACAAAAAAATACAGTTGACAAAATCCCTTAATATTTTATAATAAAAACAGCAACAAAGAAAAATAATAAGAAAGATCTTCAGCATGATAATGAGAATCTACAAAAAACAAGCAAACAAAAAAACCCAACCAACTTTATGCTCAACAGTAAGGGAATGGAAAATGAACAAGATAAAAATGCCTGCTTTCACCACTGCTAATCAATATTGTACTGGAAATACTATCCAGAAAAATTAGGCAAGAAAGAGATAAAAGCTACAAGTTTGGATAGAAAAGAAACAATGGATTTAAAAATTTTCTGTTTATAAGTGACATAATTCCATAGTGTATATTGAAAATACCAGAGACAGTATAAAAATTCTACTAGAGCTGATTTAAAAATTCAACAATGAGGCAAGGTAATAGATCAAACACAATAATTAGTTATGTTTTTGTCCAGTCTATCCAAGTAGTTTCCTATCCATTGTTCAACAATTAAATATAAAAAGTAACATTAAAAAACACTATTTTCAATAGTATAAAAATAAAATACTTAGGAAAAATTGTCCAAGAGGTGCAAGATTTGTACACTGAAAACTAAACTCTGTTGAGAGAAATTACAGAAAATTTAATAAAGTGACAAACATATTTGTGGGTTGAAATACCAAATATTGTAATGATAGCCTTACTTTTGAAAGGTATCTAAAGATCAATGCAATCCCTATCAAAATCTCAACAGCTTTTTAAAGTTATAAAAAAGCCAATTTTTAAACTAATATAAAATTTCAAGGGTCCCCAAATAGCAAAAACAATTTAGAAAAAGAAAAAAAGTTGAAAAGTTTATATTTTACAATATAAATATTTATTCCAAGTCTACAGTAATCAAAAGAGGATAATGCAAGTAAAACTATAGACATAAAGACCAATGGAATAGAAGTGAGAATACATGCATTTACATAATGGATTTTCAACAATACTTAGGTAAAACACTCACCATAATCAAAGTGGTCTCTCTCCATAAGTTGGCTTACATATTACAAAAATAAAACCATACTTTATAATAACATTTCTTTATATTATTCTGTAATGAAGCAGGTAAAAACTAAGGACTATTTGTAAAGTAAGCACGTAGAAGTAACAATCAAAAAATCAAAAAAGAAAAACTCCAAAATGTGTGGAAGGATGGGAAAAACTAGTTTAATTCTTTCTCAAAATACCAAACATTTTTATTTCAAAAATTTCAGAGTACACATATTTTGGTTACATGAATTGCTCTTACAATGCTTGAGTCATGGTGATAAGAGTTCCTGTTACCCCGATATTGTTCTTTGTCTGTTAGATAGTTAGATAATTCATTGCTCGACATCTCCTCCTTTCTCCCCAATGGCTGATTTCCATTGAATTTTCGTTTCCCCTATGCATATATGTGCTCACTGGCAAGTTCCAAACAAAATGATCAATGTTACCAATTATCAAAGAAATGCATGTTAAAACCACTGTGAGATATCACATTACCCTAGTCAGAATAGCCTTTATTAACAAGTCCTAAAACAAAAGATGCTGCACAGATTCAGAGACACTGTTGGTAGAACTGCAAATTAGTACAACCTCTATGGAACACAGCATGAGTCATGCAGATTTTGACAGTTTGTGTCCCTTTTGTTACTGAATTCAAACAATCCTTAGGTTTATATCTTAATTTCATCTTGACCCAGTAATCATACAATAGGTTTTTGTATTTACAGGACTTTATGTAGGTTTGAGTGTTTGTTTTGTGATTGATTTCTAGTTTTATTCCACTATAATCTGAGAAGGTACATTGTATGATTTTAACTTTTTTTATTTATTGAGACCAGTTATGTGGTCTAAATATTACCAGTCTTGGAGAATATTCCATGTGCTTATGAGAAGAATGCATATTCAGTAGTTTGGGGAAGAATATTCTATAAATGTCTATTAGTTCCATTTGATTTAGAGTCTAGTTTAAATTTATAGTTTTTCTCTTTCTTTTTACTATTAATATAAATGGATATTATTTATGTTTATTTTTTTAATCTTTTTGTTTCTTTTAATTTATTAGATAGAATGAACAAAATTTGATAAAACAAAGTGACTATAGTAACAATAAGGTACACTTTAAAGTAACTAAAATGCGGAATTGACATGTTCCTAACACAAAGAAATGATAAAATCTTGAGATGATGGGTATCACAATTACCCTGTCTTGATTAATACACATTATATGCCTGTATCAAAACCTCACATATGCCCCAATAATATATTCAACTATTATTACCAATAATATTTTTAAATGTTTGTATGTATACCAAGAGTTGTACATATTTATGGGATACATATGATATTATGATACAGGCATAAAATGTATAATGATCAAATCGAGGTAATCAAAATATCCATCACTCCAAAACCCACTATTTCTTACGTGGAAACATTTCACATATTCTAGCTATTTTGAAATATACAATACATTGTTATTAACTACAATCACCCTACTCTGCCATCGACCATTAGAACTCATTCATTCTATCTAACTGTATGTTTGCAATCATTAACTAACACTTCCTCTCCCCTTTCCCCAACATTTCCAGCCTCTGATAACCATTATTCTCTCCCTCCATAAGATCCACTTTTTAGCTCCCACGTGAGTGAGAATATGTGATATTTGTCTTTCTGTGCATGACATTTTACTTAACATAATGACCTCCAGATCCATCCATGTTATTGCAAATGACAGAATTTCATTCTTTTTATGGCTGAAGTGATTGTCCAAACTTTTTTTATTTTCTTCTCTATGTTGTTGAATGCTTGGATTACCTCAGACTCTTGTCTTCAAGCTCTGAGGTTACTTCCTTTTTTAAAAGTCCATTGTTGAAGCTTTCTGCCATTTTTTGAAATTCCCTAAATGAGTCTTTCACTTTTTTATGTGTGTGTGAATGTCTTGTCACTATCTTCTATTTTAGATGCAGTCATGATCTCTGATTTTTTTTCTTTATTGAAGTATACTTTGTATATCATGCCTTTACTGCATTGAAGGGAGTCTTTCATTTTAAAAAAGTATTTTATATCCTCTCTTGTGATATCTAGCTCTTTAGTAAATTTTTATTAATTTCCAGCAATATTTTTGGCTTCACTTTATTGACTTTCAACTTTCTCTTCATTTCCATTCATCTTATATGCCATCCATATTTTCAACTCCATTTCTGTCATTTTGACAACTTCTTTGTGGATTGAGTACATTGCTATAGCTCCATTTGATCCCATGGTGTGTCAAACTATTTTAATTTCTTTTTATTTTGTTAGGATTTATTTGCTGAATTCTTTCTATTTCGATACTCTTCTCTTGACTCTGGGTTCATAGCTTGTAAGGCACCTCTTCTCTTTTGCTGAAAACTCTCCTGTTTAGTTAGGAGAAGGGGAAGACAGATGAAATTATTATGTCCTGTTTTGAAATGTTGATTCAGTTGTGGAGGGAAAGATGTCTTAAGAATCTGTAGAATAACTGCTCTGTTTTGATTCATTTATGTGTGATTGCCTCAGTTCAAGCCATTGCTAGATGATCTTAGTGAGGTGTGGAGGGATGTTCCCCAGCTTGTTGGAAGTACAAGTTTGGGGCTGGAGGTGATCCTTTTCACACTGGCTGTTGTGGTGGAGGATTGCTCTAGCTGGGATTGTTGGATCAGAGTTTGCAGTACCACCGAACAGAGAGACCAGAGACTCCGAAGCTGTAATCAACAAGAGGAGTTTATTGTCTATTATCTAGCTCGAGCTAGGGTCCGTGCCCCAGAGCACCAATGCAGTGGCCTCTTCTCTGGGCAGGTTCCCCAGGCGGCATGGGAAGGGGGGCTTTATAGGCGCAGTTCATGTGGCAACGAACTGTCCACGCTTTGATTATGTATTCACCTAGTACAGTACTGAGGTGTGTATGCCTTCAGGGGCAAATGAGCATGCTTGAGGGGCAAATCTCCTCCCATGGGAAGGCCATGGCCCAGCCCAGGCTGTGATACTGGACTACTCCTTGTTTCCATGAATAGTAATCATTACATGTTTTTAGAAATTCTGACTTTGCAATAAAGAAATCCTATCTAAATTAGTCTACAAATCCAGTAACAGTCTTCTAGCAAAGCCGGAAAATGGCACACACACAAAAAAACTACAGATCAGTATTCCCAATGGACATATATTAAAAAAAATTAACAAAATACTTGCAACCAAATTCAACAGATACTTCTTCATGTTAAAGTGAATTTTGTGGCAGGCATGCAAGATTAATTAGACTTGTGCAAGCCAAAAATGTGATTGGCCATGTTAATATAATTTAAAACAAGAACACATGATCAACTCAATAAATGAAGACAAAACATTTAGTGATATCTAGCATTATTTCATGATAAAATCCTCAACAAACATGGCATAGAAAGAACATAACTCAAATTAATAAAACAAAAATATGACATACCCAAAGCAAACAGCACAGTGAATGGGCAAAAGCTGAAAGAAGACAAGGAAATCTACATTTGCTATCTCTATTTAACATAGTGTTGGAGGTTTTAGACAGATTAATCAGACAAGAGAATGTGAAAAGCACCTTCTAAATTGGAAGAGAGGAAGTGAAACTCTGTTTGCTGATAAAATAATCTCATACATAGAAAATTTTAAAGATTCTTCCAAATGACTCATAGAGTTCATAAATGAATTCAGTAAAGTGTCAGTTAAATGATCAATATATGCCATAATTAGCACTGCTGTTCAGCAACAATGACCAAGCTGAAAATCAAATAAAGAACTTCATTCCATTTACAATAGAGGAAAAAGTAAAATATCTAGGAATATACATACTCAATGAGGTTCAAGATTTCTACTATGTGAACTACAACCCACTGATAAAACAAATCAAAGAAGGAAAAAGTAAATGAAAGAACACCCATGATCCAAAATCAATTTTGTGAAAAATGTTCATGCTGCACAAAGCAATCTACAGGTTCTATGTAATTATTATAAAAATATCAATGCCATTTTTCACAGAATTAAACAAAGTAAAATGCTGCTGTACAGCCAAAAAATAATAAACAGAATGAAGAGACAATTTATGGATTAAAGAAAATATTTGCAAACTGTACATCTGACTAGGGTTTAATATCAAAAATATGTAAGTAACTCAAACAACTCAATAGCAAGAAAACAAATAATCCAATTAAAAACTGGGCAAAGAATCTAAATAAACAGTTTTCAAAACAAGACAAATGGCTAATAGACATACGAAGAAATACTCAATATCATAATTATCAGGGAAATGCAAATTGAAACTACAATGAGATATCACCTAACACATTTTAGAATAGCTGTAACCAAATATACAAAAGTTAGCAAGTGCTAGTGAGAATGTGGTAGAAAGGGAAGATTTATACTACTGGAATGAATGTAAATTATGTAGTCTTTATGCAAAAGAAAATGGAGGTTTGTCAAGAAATTAAAAACAGAACTACATATTACTTAGCAATCCCATTACTGAATACATATCCAAAAGAAATGAAATCAGTATGTCAAAGAGATAATCTGCACCACGTTGTTCATTGCAGCATCATGCACAATAGCTGATATATGGAATCAACCTAAGTGTTGACTAGCAGATAAATGGGTAAAGAAAATATGGCCAATACACAGAGAGGCATACTATTGAGCCTTAAAAAGAAGAAAACCTCTCATTTTTGACAACACAGATGAGTCTGGGGTGGCATTTTGGTAAGTGAAATAAACCAGAAACAAAAAGATAATTACCACATGACCTAGATTATATGTGGAATCTAAAAAAGGCAAAGTCATAGAAGCAGAGGATAAAATGGCAATCTAATGGACTGGCAGGTTGGCGGTGGTAGGCATTGTGGGAAGGTGTTGTTCAAATGATACAAAATTTCAGTTAAAGGAATGATCTTAAGAGATCTCTCATACAATATGATGACTATAGTTAATTGCAATATATCATATACTTTAAAATTGCCAAGATTTTCTATTTCTAACCCCAAAATATCTGCAGTATGTGAGATAATGTTACCTAGCTTTATATAGCCATTCCACAATGTGTACATATATCAAAATATTATATTGTATAGAATAAATATATACAATATTTATTTGTGAATTAAAATTCAATATTAAAAAGAAAAAATAATTCTAAAATTAATATTGAACCAAAAAGGGTCCAAATAATCAAATAAATCCTAAGTAAAAACTACAAATTTAGAGACATCACATTACTAATTCAAATTATACTACAAGGTGATAGTAACCAAAACAGCATTACGTTGGTATAAAAGGAGACACGTATGTCAATGTAGGAGACCCAGAAATAAATCCTAATACCGACAAACAACTGATCTTTTACAAAGCAGATAAAAACCTACACTGGGGAAAGAATACCCTGTTTAATAAATGGTGCTGAAAAATAATGGAATAGCCACATACAGAAGAATGAAACTCTCTCAGATTACAAAAATTAACTCAAGATAAATCAGTGGCTTAAATGTAAGAATTAAAATAACAAAAATTCTAGAAGAAAACCTGAAAAATTCTTCTAGATGTTGTTCTAGGCAAAGAATTCATGACTAATATGCCAAAAGCAAATGCATCAAAAATAAAAAATAAACAATTAAAAATTAATCAGGAGGAGGGGCAAGATGGCAGACTAGAAAAACTACCAGAGTGTCTCTGCAAGAAAGAAAGATTTTAGAAGAAAGTGAAAAAAAAAAAAAAAAAGGCAGGCAGATACTGATAAGATGATGGTCAGAAAGAAGGGTGCCTGAAAATACCGAAGACTAAACAGGAAGAAGTTGCAGAAGAGAACTGGAAGGAGAAAGGCCCCTGAAATGCTTGGAGACCAGTGACAAAGGTAGATGGAGCAGTTAAATTTCCCCTCCCTTGCATCTCAGACTGCTGGTGGGTTCCTGAGCAGTTGATGAGACCTGCTAATACCAGCCCAGAGATGGCTGCCACCAGTAAGTGGTGAGCCTCTTGTGGACAGGGCACCAGGCTCCCAGCTCCCAAGCTGATAGGTAGGTGTCATATTGTTTCATTTTCTCCTTCCCTTTCCATACACATGGCTGCTGAGAGACAATTTAGCCACTACCTGGAGGCATCTCCTGGGAACAGAACTTTTCCTTTTGGGGCTCTACAGCAGAATGAAGGGTACAAGACTGTGAATTCTGTACCCGCCAGCCCTCCTATGTGCCATTTACCTGGTGAATCCAGGAGAGGGATGCAAATGCCAATGTGGAGAAACATTGATCTAGCTTGGGCACACCATGGGTGACTTGAGATCAGCACTCCTCTCCCTGGCAGGGTCAGGGATTGATCTCCAGAGCTCAAGGGAAAGTCCTACAGACCAGATCTCATACACCCAGGTTTCAATTGCATTGCTCGGGGGCACAGAAAAAATATTTGTGATCAGGCCAACTGAGATGTGTATGCCTTCAGGGGCAGATGAGCACGCTTGAGGGGCAACTCTCCTCCCATGTGAAGGCTATGGGCCCAGCCCAGGCTGTGATACTGGGCAAGGACCCTCCTGGGTGGCATCACTGCCAGGAGAGATCAACTGGTTTGGGGTTCTGCCTTCTGGGAGAGAACCAGGAGAAACTGTGGAATAGGGGAGGGTGAAAATGAGCAAGGCCTGTTTCAGACTGGAGGTAAGACAGACCTAACCTCACAGGCAGACTTTTCAGCTGAGGGGAACATTTCAGCCCCTCCCTGGCCAATTTGCCCAGAAGCAAAGGACAGAACTTTGACTCCCTGCTAACAGCTTTTGCGGAGCTTGAGGGCAGGCTCACTCAACCCAGCTGTGCACAGACTCACTGTCTCACCTGCCCCTACTGAGGTGGAGAATAAGGACATACCTGGATGTCCCAGGGCACCACCCACCATTTGAAGCATTACCATTCCTAGAGAGGAACAAAAGATGATCATAGAACACAAAAACAACACTGCAGCCTACCCCTCCTATCAAATGGCACCTACTGACAGGGAGCACATTCTGCAACACCCTTTAAGTGCACGTACAGACTAATTATACCAAATGTGGTTGAATCTCACCCACAAACACCACCTACTGGTGTGGAAACTAAACAGGGTGTGTCATTATTCAAATGAAAATTTAAAGCAACAGCTTTAAGTGACCCAGATGGGAAGGTGTCAACAAAAGAACCCTGAAAGTATAAAGAATAAAACAGACAGCATACCTCTACAGAGGAACCCCAGTTCTCTAGCAACAGACATCAACAAAATTCAGTACCCTGAAATGACAGAAGAACAATAAAGAACATGGATTGTAAGAAAACTCATATATGCAACAAAAAAAGGATAACCTACAAAAAGAAACAACACACAAAAAAGTGGACTTGGAACAAAAACTCACTTAAGAAATTAAAATATTAAAGAAAAAAATCAAACCAAACATCTGGAAATGAAGGATTTATTCAAGGAATCACAAAACACAGTGGATAGTCTCAAGATAGATCACAGGATAGATCAAACAGAAGAAACAATCTCAGAGATTGAAGATGACATAATTAAATTGAATCATTCAGTCACAGAGATACAGTAGAGAAATAAGAAAAGAGAACAAAGTCTACAAGAAATGTGGAATTATGTGAAGAGATGTAACATGAGAATCACAGACATCTATGAGGATAAAGAATAATGTACACAAGGGTTGGATAAGCTATTTGAGGATGTAATAGAGAACAATTTCCAAAGCCTTAATAAAAATTTACATATTCAGGATTGTGGAAAATGGCGGAAAAGGAGTGCCCTCCTGGCTCTCTGCTCTCGGAGTCAGAGGTGAAATAGGCACACGAGTGAACTCCAATTCTACAGGACCAGATCTGCGGATCTACAGAGAAACAGCGTGGGACACAGGACCTCAGTGGAAAACAGAGGTGAATCGGAAAACTTCTCGCGAAGTAGAGAGACTGTCGGGTGCCTTAGAGAGGGAGCCCGGTTCCTGCTCCGGCCGGCCGGCCAGC
>CAUYRT010048871.1:0-18896 GCA_963574885.1 Lepilemur ruficaudatus
TGAGGTTGCTGTGAGCTAGGCTGACGCCACGGCACTCACTCTAGCCCGGGCAACAGGGTGAGATTCTGTCTCAAAAAAAGAAAAAAAAAAAGAATGACATATTTCTTCATCATCTATACCCAACTCTTTCCTTAAAAGATGCCTTTTTTTTCCAGAGTGAGTGCAGACTAGAGAGGGAATATAATTTTGTTTGCTATTATGATTTGTTTTATTATTACAGATAAATACTAAACTGGAGTCAGCTTATCAAAATACTGTACAAGTTTAACCTGTAAGAATTTTACAGATCGTAAGATGGATGCATTTTCGTTGGTTGGTTACCGTGGAAAGGCTCACACATGTACAATAACATTCCTGTAATTACCATTATTTAGTGCTAATCCCATATTTCAAAGAGTGTTGCTGTCATTTTGTTGGTGGTGGCTTTTTGATGTTTGATTGGCATAAATTGTTATTGATTCAGGGCTGCTGATACATGCATCAGGAATACTTTATTCAAATAAAGAGGATCGCAGCCTTGGAGAGAATTTCCCTCGATTCTTGTTTAAGTTTCTATGATTCTAAAACATAGATAACATTAAAAGAAAATTTTAAAAAACTGACTACTTTTGGCACACGCTTAAGGTCATTTTTGCATTCATGTAACTGTACCTGTAAAGTTATGTCACATCGAAAGGACACGTTGGAACCCTCTTGGAAATCAGTAGTAACAATCAACCCCTAAGAAAGGGCTTCCCCTGATCAAACAGAAAAAGACAAAGTAGGGCAGTAAGAAGAGCTGAAATATTTCCTCTTTGCAGCTTATTTAATTACATTGTTTCATAAGCCAATTCTATTTTGAAAGCCTCTCTCTAGAAATTACTACTGAGCAGTTACAGTATCATCTGTTGCCTGCTGCTTGCAATTTACAAGTGATTGCTAGATGTACATTGTATAATTAATCAGCCTTAAAGAGAAGCGATAGCTGTGCCCTCCATCCAATTGCAAAGCTAATTTTTGGCGTTGGTGCTTTCTATTTTTTGCAGCCTGGGCTGATGTGAGCGTTTAGCAGCCGTGCACAAGCCAGCTGCTACTCCCAGCAGCGCCCCTTCAGCCTTCAGAAAGGGGCAGCTGACTCCTGCATGAATGGCACCAGGTGAGCCTACACACCTTAACACACTTCACCCTCAGTCACGTTCATACACAGGGAAACGCCTTCCCACTGTCAGCGAAAGGCAGCCTCTCCTGCAGAAGGGCAGACCCCCAGCAGGTAACCAGCTTACTGGTGCAGCCAGCTCAGAAGGGACCCCTGGTAATCCAAGTAACACTCCTCCCAATCTCTAATACTCTGAGTGGACACTTGATTCTTTCTGAGTGTCCCTGGCATTTAATTGATAATCATACTTTTAAAAAGATAACTTGGGAAGCATGAAAATGAACTTGATAGCTAAAGACACATTGGGGTAGAATTGAGCGCTTGATGGAAAATAATCAATTTAGGCTTTGAAGTTTTTTTTAAAAACCCAGCTAAGAAGCTTAGAGGATGGGCCACCACTGCCAAGTTGGAACCTGGTATTCGGGTGTCGTCACCTGTCCAAGGTGTCTCCAACCTGGTATTTACTTTCCCTGAGTCACCCTACCCCTAATCCCCTGTTCCTCAAGGTAGATTTTGGTGGATTTTTCTTGGCTTGAACTCTTAGAGAAAGCTAAAAATACAAATTTAACATGGCGGCCCAGCCTTTATATTCTTCCCAGCATATTATCTTTTAGTATTAGTGTATGCATATAAACAGTAAAAAGAAGAAGAAGAAAAAGAAAGGAAAGAAGGAAAAACAAAAGTTGATCCACCTTAATTTATTGTTGCGTCTGTTCTGTATCTGGACTCTACTTGACCTGGCGTGGTAAGAACTGAGAACTCCTAGTACTGACCACCAAGTAAAACAGAGAGCAACAGAAAGCACCGTGCCAGAACTCACAGTGAGAAAGAACTGTTTCACCAGCTTTATTCCAGGAGACTCCCCCTGCTCTTTGGCTGAACTTGAACTCTGCTCTCCGTGAAAAAACTATTTGTTTTGGCTGAAATTCGGAATCTAGCTAATGTCGGCATTAGTTTCACCATTAACTACGAGTTCAGCTTAATATTAAACTTGATAATAAACCGAGAGGATTCGTTTGCTCGCTTATTTTTTATAGGTGCCATCCAGACACTCGAAATGTAGCTACGAACTGTGTTAATTTAGCAAAAACAACGGTGCCGATGCAGACGTTTTAATTTTTGTAACCTATGATATCAGCCCAATGCATGTGTCCTGATGTGAGAACAGGCTATGCCCAGAGCAGGTGTGAACTGACTGGGCCCATCTGTTTCAGTCTCCAAAGTCGTGTGTGTGTGTGTGTGTGTGTGTGTACACACAACTAAAAGAAGTTCTCTCTTTTACATTCAGAACCCTAATCAAAGGACCCTGATTTCAGTTTCACATGTAAATGTGTACCAGTGTTCATCGCCAATTTGTAATCCACGGGGACACAGGTACTATGTTTTATTCACTGTTGTATCCCTAGCACCTACCTTGCAAAAAAGTGACAATATATATTTTCGAGTCCTTGTTGCTGAGTTGTATTCTGAGTGCGTTTTTGTATTTTCCAAAACTTTTTTTTAATAATGAATCTACATTTATAATAATGAAAAAGAATATTATCTCTATAATGCTTAACCTTTTACTTATACGAGCCAACTTGTGAATTAGTCTACCCAGAAATTAAAATTTTAAAAACGTGAGCGGACTACGACATGCCTAATTGCTTCCTTGCGCTGCCGCCCGGACAGCCTTCCGCAGACAGTTCCCACGAGGCGCGGGGGGAATTCATGAAAACTGGGCCGGCTGACACCACGCACAGCTCCGCCTGCCAAGTCTGAGCGCTCAAGGTCAGTGGCTGAGCTGATATGATGGAATTTCCTTCACAATAAGATAAAAACAAAAAAAAGCCAGAATCCGTCGTCTTTAGAAGATGGGAGCACTTGCTTTCCCTGCTCAGTGGGCCTTGGGGGTCAGGTCCACACGGACATCTGTGTTCAGAAAAACGGACTCCAGTGGAGCAACTTTACAGTAACAGGACAGGAGGCAAAAACAAGTTTCCTTGCAATGAATTAGAGATGTCGGTTGGTATCTGCTCATCCAAACCATCCTTTGAGAAACCTTCTCTCACTCTCACCCCTGATGGCTCGTTTTACACTTTAAATAAACCCCACCATCCCTTTTCTCTCCTTCTTTCCTCCCACCCTCCCCCAGGCTTCAGGGAATCACGCTAATGTCAGCATCTGGGCTGGGACAGCTAAGTTCTCTTGTCTCCTAAATTTGAATTAAGTTACACAGACAGACTAGACCAGCTGGTGGTGTGAATCGAAGCTGGAAACAAAACAAAAAAACAAAACAGCACGAAGCAGAGCTGGGTTCAGGGCAAGCACACGCCACCCAAAATCACAAGGCCACAGAAAACTACGAGTCAGCAGAGCAAGCCTCATGGCAAAGGAGGGAAAACAAAGCTGACACTTGCAGGCGGGCCCAGAAAGAAAAGGAGAGAGGGACAGAAGGCGAATGCTTGCACCGTGTGATTCCCCAGGGCTGTACCGGGAGCGCATTCTAATTAGAGTGTGGGACCCACAGACACCCCTACAGCAAACACCGTCTTCCCTGAGTTCCTCCTTCTCCACGATCAGAACAGCCACGTCAGAGGACCAGACCCTGCTGGTCCTGTCTCTTCCCGTGCTTCTCTCCACCCTGCTTGGCCATGCCAGGCGGCTCTGTCTGACGGTGACTGTGCCGGACACCAGGGACACAGGGGAGATCTTTGTTCACTGCAGAGGCCAAGAGCAGAGCCCGTAAACCACGACCTTCAGTGAGCCGAGGTGGGCAGCAGTGTAGACGCCCCAGTGCAAACCAAGCACTGAGGGTGACCACCGAAGCCAGCAGCCCCCGCCAGGGAGCAGCTGAGGCTACTCCCAGGCTGTGAGTTCCTCACCCTCAGGGTGCTGAGCCTGCCCCTGTGACTGGGGTCTAGCCTCAGTTTCCCTGTTTTGGGCTTGGGGACCACATGAGGCTCAGTACTCTGCCATGACACGACCACTTAGTTGTAGTAGCGCTCGGTTCTCTGGCTTGCCCGCCAGTGTCCCAGCTCAGGAACTGGACCTGGGCTTCTGTTTTTCCTCCTCCTCCTCCTCCTCAGTTTCCAGCGACCAGAGCTCTTCCCTGGAAAGTCTGCTCGCTCCCGCCGGGTCCGGCAAAGACTGACGGAGCACTGAAGGGCTTCCCAGCTCAGAGTCTTCGCACTTGCTGTTCCTTCTGCCCGAAACAGGCGTTTTTTTTTTTTTTTTTTTTGTCCTATTCATCCATTCAGCAAATAATGGAGACAAAAGAAATAACAAGAGCAAAGACTTGGAGGCTCTTTTTTCCTCACATTTCTGCATTGTTTACTCCCTTCCTTCCTTCGGGTTTCTGCTTAGATGTCACCTATGAAAGAAGCATTACAGGTTGATGGTGTATAGAGTGCCAACTCGCTCATCACTCCCTGTTTTGCTTTATTCTTTGTCATAGCACTACCACTGTATGACAAATTTTAGTTATTTTTGTGTTTTCCTGGTCTCCCCACCTAGAAGGTGAGCTCTGCAAGAAAGAGACATGCATTGTCAGATTCACTACTGTATTTCTAGCACCTGGGACAGTACCTAGTAGTTGCTCAATAAATATTTGTTTAGTGAATCCAGAGAAAGACTCCTAGAGGAGATGAAGGCAGTGCAGGGCCATGAAGGGTTTTTCACACGCAGGTAGATAGGAAAGGCATTCTAAGCCAAAGGGAACCTCAGTCCTACCAGGGGAAGGAACGGAATTCTGCCAGCAACCTGGCTGAGCTTGGAAGTGGGTCCCACTTCCAGGTGAGAACACAGTCAAACAACACCACGCTTTCAGCCTGGCGAGGTGCCGGGCAGAGAATCCAGCTCCTCCGTGCCTACGGAAATGTGAGCCCCTACATGGGCGTTGTTTTACGCCACTGTGTTGGTAGTAATTTGTTACGCTGGAACAAAAAATGAACACAGGCTTCTGCTACGCCGTGTGGAAAACAGCTTGCAGAGGGTTAAGACTAGAGACAGAGAGTCAGGGAGGGGTTGCTGCAGTCATCCAGACGTGGGAGAAATGCCCAGAATCGCAATGATCCCACGCATCTGAAATGCACAGACGCCTTCCCCGCTGAGCTGAGCACACAGCTCGCTGCCTTTGAACTCCGTGCTTTAAAGCACCTGGTAACTTCAGAAGGAGCTGCTCTCACAGGCAGGCTGCCTACGCCAGCTCTCATCAGTCCATTCCCAGCTTTCCCATCTCCCTGCCAACACAGGTTACTGGGTGTCAACAAGTTTCCTGTCCAAGGCCCCCAAGTTATAAAAACCAGCGGTGCTTCCAACCGATAGCTTCCTTTTGGAGGACACGCAGCAGTAATTCCCTACCCTGGCAGCCAGGAAAGCGGTCTAGGGTGCCTTTAAATACGTGATATCCAACCCCTCGGAGATTCTCATCCAACTGGATCTCAGGCGTTGTGTTTTCTTGGATTTTTTTTTAACTCTCTCAGTGATTCTAATGTACTGCCATGGGTGAAAACAACTGAAATGTAGCCTCCGTTGGAAGGTGTAAGATTAGAGAAATAATAATAAAATGTCCCTCTCTCATCTGTCTGTGGAATAGCGTTATACAATAGAGATTCTCCTTCCTCCTCCTCCTCCCAACTTTACCAACAGGGAGACCATTATTATCGTCACTGTCATCGTCATCATTATGCAAAATCTGTTAAATTAACACTTGGTTGTATAAATGATTTCAGATGACTGATGAGGAAACTAAGGCTGAAAAAAGTTAAATGAATTAACTTATAATCACAGTCATAGTGGACTAAGCCCAATCTCAAACCAGGGCCACGTCCCAGATGCTGTGTTTTTTCCACCAGCCCCATCCTGTAAGGAGCTAGAAAGGACAAATTCAGTTCTCTGCACCAGCCACCATCTACCGATCACTGACTGTGCTCCAGCTACTCGACCCTCACAGTGATGCTCTGGGATGAGAATCAACACTCCCACGGTGGTAAAACTGAGGTTTGGAATCAGGCAACAACCAAGTGATGCATTCAGAATATATGCACCAATGTTCTGATTCCAAGTCCAGCGTCCCCAGCCGTACCCGCTCGATCCTAGTGACAGAAGACTCTGGCCAAGGCAGTATCATATCCTTGGAAAGAATATTCCTGAGCCCAGAGAAAATGATAAAAACAGCCCCACTGTCTCCCCAAGTTTCTCCCCCACCCCTTGGGGCACCCACGTAAATTCTCCCCATGACTCTAAGCTGTCATTTTCCCCGGGGTGAGCAGTGGCTGGCTGCCCTACGCGAGAAGCATTGCCAGTGACCAAGCGCAGGCCCTCTGAGAGCAGTGGTCCTCATAAGACGCTGTACTCCAAAAATTCGTAGGGTTACACAGACACGCGTTTACACATGTGTGAACATGGGTGAGACACACAAGACGCCTACACCCCAAAATCTAATCATCATTATTCCGGGAAGTGAATCGTTTTTTCTTCTTCCTCTCCCTCCTCTTCCTCCTGTTCTTTTTTTCTTTTCTTCTTCTGCCTATTTCTCTTTCTAAATTTCCCACAACAAACATGCAATATTTTGTAACGAGGGAGGGAGGGAGGGCGCCCGTCGCGTTCACCACCCGCCGCAGGCCTCCTCAGCGCAGAATTTCACTCGGCAGACGCACACAGGCAGATGCGCGTTTTTCTTCACAGATGAAATATTAAACGCGGCAGGTGTGCTCCCCGTCAGGAGAGGCCGCATGCAAAATGCATGCGCAACCCACAGGGTCCTCCCCGCTCGGTCCTCCCGCCGGGCCGGCTTCCAGGAGGGGACGGTCTTCCTGCAACGTGGCTCCGGGACTCAATTCCAACTTACGGCCAACGCCATCCTTGGGAAGGTAATTTAAAGGCTCTTTTTGGCTTTAAATTAAGAACCCATTAAGATAATAAAATGTTACTCTGAGTTTATTGTTATTCCGCCTGAGGGATCTTTCGGGGAACACAGGATAAAAAACTACAGAGAGAAAGATTCCCGTCACTATGGAAACAGGTTCATTTATTTTTATGGGCTGATTTCTAATTCCTGTCTCTGGGCAAAGCTCCCACTAACTTCCGATGCTAGGAGATTATGCTCCTTCGAAAGATGTTTTGCTGCTGGGGGGTTGCATTTCCTGCTTATTTGGGGAGAAGGGTGGCAGAGGGGAGGAGCCCAAGAGCTGAGATGTCTAAGAATATTTTTCCAACCGTTCTACCTCGATCAGAACAGCCCACTGATCGGAGTGAGCAGGACACGGTCAGAATTTACTACCCATACAGGGAAAGGCAGCCCCTTAACAGTGACTAGCTGGACATCAACTCCTAGTAAATGTAAAATCACACAGAGAGTAGGAGTCAAGAAACATAACTTTTGCATGAAATTCTATCTGCTGACTGTGTTCAGCCTGGAACCCCATAAGTCTGTGTAAATATTATCACAAAGGGTAGCGTTCTTTAGAAACCACAATGTGTTCCAAGTCAATTATTTTTAACTACTTAGTTCTTACTGTTCGCAGAGTATATATTCTTTAACGGAATGCCAAATAATTCTACCTCTTGTGAGCAGCAGTGTTTTTGGGGATAAGTCACAGTGTCTTCCTTGTCCTATTAGTAAAACGACAACAGGGGTGTATGGCAGCTTCCAAGGACAGGTGAGGGCTGTGACTGATGCCTGCTGCGCCGTTGAACCCTTCAACCCGAGGAGTGCTAGGGATATAAATAGCACTTTGATGACTTAACCCCATCTGCTTTAGGAGATCTTGTGTCGCTGTTACTCTGCAAGAAAATGACGTCATCATGCCCGGTTATTCCACGGGCGGTGCAATCCAACAAACCCCGATGACGGCCCATCGGAGATCCTCGTATTGGAATTCGGCCAAGGCTCCGGAATGCAGGATGGAGCAGCGCCCGCAGAACCGGTCGGAAGGCTGGCGGAGCAGGTCGCCCCTCCGTTCTGACCAAAACATCTGCCACTCCCCTGCAGGCAACTCAGACACGGACCATCAGTCGCGGAAAGCCACTGGCGCAAAGCCAGTGACGTCCTGAGTCAGTGGGTCGGGGTTCGGGCAGAGTTCAGTGCAGTGTGTCTGTGCGTGGGTGTGGGTGTGGGTGTCCGGTGAGGCTGAGGGTGTGGGTGCATGAAGAAGGCTGTAGGAATGGTGAAAGGTCTCCCTGGGTGTGGCAAAATGTGCCCTGGGTTGGGTCCCTTACCCAGTCTCTAATATAGAGCTAAAACTATTTTACTACTAATTGGTTTTTACGATGTCTAAAGGCTGTTTCATATCGGCACATGTTTGCCACCAGGAGACGCCTGGATGCTTGACCCCCTTCCCCATCACTTGCTTTGACACAAGCGCTTCACTTTGTTTATTTCGGTTATTGGGGTTAAACCGCCCCCCCCCCCCAGCAGGAAGTTCTTCAGCACAGCTGAGAATGCGCTGGAAAACGGTCACGTTTGAGTTTTGTCTCATTTCCCCTCCCCCCGCCCACCATGCTGGCATCACAGGGTGAAAGGCCCCAGATCAGTCCCTGAGCAGAAAACCCGCCTGTCCGCCGCGGTCACGAGCTGACCCCGTCTGTGTGCACAGCGTGCGGGCTGCGACGCCGGAATCCCACTCTCGGCGGCTCTCCCTGGACAGCGGAGACAGAGTCCTCACCTGCCCGTTGATGAGAGAGCCCCTGATGACAGGTTTTAAGAGAGTCGCTGCGGCTCCCCAGGTAATCATCTACGTCACAAGCCTCGTGACACCGTCCTGCGTCTGGGGAGGGGACCCAGGGCGGGAAATGACCCTGTCATCATAACCGGGCACGCTTAGGAACACGCTTAGAATGTTTAACCCACAGGGAGCACTCGCCACCCGCCACCTCCGCCCACCCGTTTCTTTGGTACAGTGACGACCCATTCCCGTCGGGGGAGCCACACGTGTGCGGAAAGGAACAGCCATGACATGACCTGACATGCCATGACCAGGCCGTCACTGCGCCGGCCTGCCTAGAGGGAGAGCGAGCTTTCCCACTCCAGCCTCGAGGAGCCAGGTGATGCCCAGGTATCGAAGGCTGCTCCTCAGACCGGTTCCTGGGGAAGACGGTTGTTTGCACAACAGCGATTAAGGCCACCCCAGGGATCGCAAATTCGATCTGACTTACAGCAGCCGCGCCTGCCTCTGGAGACGGGGAGGATTGGAGCTGCAGAAAAAAAAACTCTTTGCAGTGGCTGAAAATTAGTATGGATTGACAAAATGAAATGGCACGGCAGACCAGCAGATAGACGGTAATTGCCGTCGGCGGCGACCGGGGCTGGCCCAGCCCCCGAGGAGGAAATTATCATTTTGATTATGTGCAGCAGAATCTACTTATGAGCACAGGTTTCCTACTTGAGCCAGACTGGATGTTTTTCTGGATAGTTTATAACACGAAATTTGGATGGAAATAAACAAAGTCAGGTAAGTTCTTGGACCCAGAGTATTTTCGATCGTTTCTGCTTGATGGAGAGTCGCCCTGATGACAGAGCACAGCCTCCGTGAGAACGAGGAAGCCACAGGCTGCACAGAGAAGAGCCAGGACGGAGAGACGTCTGCAGGAGACACACAACAACGTGCTGGGCTTTGGACTCACACAGACCCGAGTTCAAATCCCATCTCACCACTCACAAGGTACAGGACTGTGGGCGAGGTCCTGTACCTTCTCTACTCAGTGCTCCGACCGGGTTCACAGAAACTCCGTTTCCCACCCGTCCGCCCTGCCACTCCCTCCGAGGAGACAATGAGACCCCTGGATCTGGGAAGTTAAATGCACGTATGAAGAAATACTTTAAAATGAATGTGGTGCCTTCTGCTTACTCTCTTGAGCACGCTGGTTTCTATCTGCAGGTGTGGATGCTGCCCAAATAAGCCAGGAGTCTCACTATGTAAAACGTAGGCGGTGGGGGCAGAGTGTGCACATGTGTGCCTGTGTGCACACGCGTGTAGCATCTCTGGAGGACAGGCAGCGAGGGACTTAAGGGTCATACAGAAGTGCCTCAGAGGTGCTTGGAAATTGAAATTTCCAGGACTTTTGTCTTTAAAATCATGCTTCCTTTAGGTTATGAAACCTGGTCTTTCGGATGAAAGACCAAGAGACGGTGTTTCTTTATCAAGAGTCAGTTACATTCTCTGTCTTTCTTTCCTCCTTGCCTGGCCTCCTCCACACCCCCACTGCAAGCACCTATCAGACAGGAAGATAAAACAGAAACCGGGAGGGGAGGAGCAGCCGATGGTAAAGCAGTCAGGTGTGGCTGCCAGACCGCAGGCGGCCTGGGGGGAGCAGGGGGAGGTGCAGAGAAGAAAGAGAGCTATTTGTCCCTGAGTCTCTGCCTGTTGGTTTCGCCGTCTGCATAAACAGTAGCCGAGAGCATTAAAAACAAACACAATTACACGACAATCAGGGCTCCTGTTCTTGGGGTCTCTCTCCATGGGTGAGTTCTCAAAGTCTTTTGGGGACCTCCTCCGATGCTCCCGGCCAACCCCACACCCTTGAGCCCGTGGGTATTATAACAGCATCCCAGCTCAGCGACTGTTCTCATCTGCGCAAAGAGAGTTTCCTCCAATACTGGACAATGATGAGTCATTGATTTCTTTAAACTTTCAAAAACGTTAATGTTATAGAAAACGACAAAAAGATAACATAACACACTGGGTCATACTCCTACGACCCAGATGTAACAACTGTCAACATCTGATTGTACTTCTTCCAGGTTTTAATATTTTGTGTTTATGGAATTAAATGACAGCTACAATGAAACATCTTTTTCAGCTACCTTTCCCTTCCCCATTATCCTTCTTAGACCACAAATACCGCACATTTCGTATAAATCCTTTTATTTCATTCTTTGAAAATTTTACATATAAACATGCATCATAAAATATATTGTTTTTGTTCTTTTGTTTATATAAAAAATTCATGCTGTTTTGTTCTTCTCTGTATTTTCAGTCAATATAATTCTTGAAACATAACAGTTGATTACATCATCATTTGATTCACCCATTTCTCTATTCATGGACACTGAAATTGTTTCTCCTGTTTTACAAACAAGGCTGCAATAGCCATTCCATGGCATGACTCTGTGCAAATACGCCAGAGTTTCTGCAAGATCTGCACACAGAAGTGGCGTTATTGAGACCCAAGTATTGTATCCTGAGTTTTACCAGATGAGGCCAATCTATCTCAATAATGGGTATATACCAAATGGCACTCTCAAGAGGAATGCAAAAGGGTACCATCGCACCCACATCCTGACAACTCCTGACACTGTCGGACTTCTTAATTTTTACCAGTGTGGCACATTACAATAAAAGGTGTCTCACGTTGTCCCGATTTGCATCTTCTTATAAATTATTAAGGTTTTTCTGGTTCAGATTTCCCTCTCTGTGACGTGCCTGTTCACATCCTCTGCCCATTTTTTATGTGGCTATTTGTCTTTTGACTAGTGATCTGTAGGGATTCTTTCTTAGACATATTCTGAACAATCGTACTTGATCTGTTCTTTGTAAGTATTACAAATTTCTTCCCCTTGCCGATGGCTTCTGTTTTAGCGTTATTCATGAGTAACTTATTACTAATGAGAGCAGCCAACAGAAGTGAGCACAGACCCTGGACTTGGCCCCGTCACACGCAATCCTTCCCTAGGTTGAGGGATAAAAAAAAAACAGACTCAAAAGTGAAGTTGTAGGCCAGGCGCGGTTGCTCACGCCTGTAATCCTAGCACTCTGGGAGGCCGAGACAGGTGGATCGCTCAAGGTCAGCAGTTCAAAACCAGCCTGAGCAAGAGCGAGACCTTGTCTCTACTAAAAATAGAAAGAAATTAATTGGCCAACTAAAAATACACAGTCGGGCATGGTGGCACATGCCTGTAGTCCCAGCTACTCGGGAGGCTGAGACAGGAGGATTGCTTAAGCCCAGGAGTTTGAGGTTGCAGTGAGCTAGGCTGATGCCACGACATTCACTCTAGCTCCGGCAGCAGAGTGAGACTCTGTCTCAAAAAAAAAGTGAAGTTGTAACAGAAGGAACCAACATTTAAGGCCGCGTCTGAAAACCACAAATCCGGTATTCGCTTCACTTCAAACCAACACGCTTCCTCACGAGTTCCCTCCTGCAGAAAGTAACTGCAAAGCCTCGTCGCAGTTAAAATATGCAAAGATAGAATTTATGTTGTCAGAGATATCTTGGGAATCCTGTTAAAAGGCCAGAGCTTTTTATTCCGTAAAACTGGGTAAGTTCTAGAAACAAGCTCCCCGGGAGACAGGGATGCAGCACATCAGTGGGCCGCGTTTGGAGGATGCTCTTGACAGGGAGCTGAGAAACAAACCGGAGTTCTCACGGAGCCGGTGGCCCGCGGGTGGTTCCCGCCGCCAGCATCAACACTGGATGTGCCGCCCTCCTGCCAATCTGTAGACTCCACGGGGTCAGGGACCTGCCTCTCCGTTTACTCCCAGCACCGAGCACAGTGCCCCGCTCGGTAAATATTTGTCGGACGAGGAAACGCTCTGTGTCTCACACTCTCTAGGCCACTGCCCAGGCCCAGGAAGAGCCTTAGGAAATCCTGCACTCGGCCTCAACCCTCAACTTCTTTCTCCTGCTGAAAGGGAGGCAGACACCAGCGATTCACCCCACAGGCCGAGCGCTCCTGACCTCAGCCAACTCACAGCAGCGACCCTCTGCACCCACGGTTACCGTGGAAAGCACGTCACGAAAACAAATGTCCCTGACAAGGGCTGCGTCTGTAAAATGACAGTCAATTCAGCAGAGGAGAAAATGGATCGAAACTCTTCAGTATGTGAAGCTGAATACCCACGCTTTCTTTAGATGCTAATGCTCCAAAGGTGCTAGCAGGGCCCCTTCCAAACTTTCTCTGTTCACCTTATCTCGGGGCCACATCGCAGAATAAGCTCCTAAGTGCTCCAGGCCTCCTGACTTCTCTCTGAAGCAAGCATGATTCACGGGGCCTAAGCGTCCAGTCCTGACAATCGCCTGGATCTGGTGTGGGCCATCCCTGCCTCTGATCACAGCTGTCAGCGCGAGCCTTGCTCTGCGCCTGAGTCACACACCGTTGAGATGACCGGGGGGTCTCGTCTCCAGGGCAGGCCAGCCAGGGATGCCTGCAAGCTAGGTAAGAATGCACCACGGCAGGTCTGCGTGCGATGCATGTTCAGAGGTGTTTGTCAGGAGAGGGGGAAAAAAAAGTGAGCATTTCTGAGATCTCCGTCACCTGCACCCAGTTCTACTTCCTTAAAGGGACAGGTCGCTCTGAATCGCCTCAAAAGGCGTCACGAGGAGAGGCGCTGAGAAGTATCTCTGAGCAAGAAGGATGACAGAGCCATGAGGGAATGTGGTTCGGGGAGATTCTTATTTCTCTTAGGTATTTTTATTTTTTTAAATAACATTAAACTACTTTTTTAAACTGTAAAGATGTCAAAACTCCTTACGGTTGCAATCAAGAAACCCATGGAGTTGCTGCCGGTTTGAAGACAGAGACCACGGAGTTGCCTTCCCCATAGCTAGAAGAGGCGACACGGGGACCTTTATCTTCTTATTCCCAGAGTGTGGTGAGATTCAGGGCAGCCAGCTGCAGGGGCAGCTGAACAGAGGTGGGCGGTGGAATGTCTTCTCTGGGGGAGGGCTTGGAATTCATTCTGCCTGCCTCCCAGGCCAGCAGCCAGGCTCCACCCTCTCTGATCTTCAGAGCGAGGGGCCTCTCTGCCACTCTTCCCTGGAAGCACCAGCCCGAAGGGGAGGTCTACCCAGAACTGGTGTTTGGGCCGCCATGCGCCAGGGTGGGCGTGGGGGCCTCTTACAAACACAATGCACAAGGACTAGAGGAATTTGCTGGACGGTAGAGTTCCCGCAGCTTGGATGAACTGAATCCAAGTATTTTTGCCTGTCAACTTATATCTAGCCTTCTGAACATATTTTAGGGCCTAATTCTGATTAATGAGCACCTGACTCATAAAACCCTTTTTCCTATGAGCTTAATACGGCGTGATGATTGTTTCCTGATCTTTTTAAAGCTCTCGGCCTTGGAAACAGGAAGTGGCGAAACAAACTGGAAAATAAAGTTCAAATGTAGGGCAGAAATCCAAGAGTCCCAAAAATTCTGGTCCAGTGTATTTTCTGATCCTAATGTTATAAATAAGATCCGCCTCTCAGCAGTTGTTTTGAGAAGAAATAAAGACTAGAGATAAAATAAAATGTCTATATGAGAAAACAGCATATCCCAATTGTCCTTAACTGTTTATATATAAACTGGTGTTTGAGGGGAAGCCACAGGGACGGAAGGGTGACTCCTGGTCTTCTCATGACAGCCTGATTCACGCTCCTCACGTCTCAAAGCATCGAGCTTCTCCAGCCTCTGCCCGGTGATCCAATCTTTCCCACCTACTGTTTGCTTCCCTCTCTTCCCACGAGTGTGTGCATGTGTGTGTATGTCTGTGTGCATGTGTGCACATGTGACATGTCTGTGTGTGCATGAGCATGATCGTGGCACATGCATGCATGCATGCACATGTGTGTGTATGCGTGTGTGCTTCACTCTCCCATCTTATTCCGATACTCCAGAAGCCAAGGCGTGCTGCCAACCCTCCCTGGGCCAGCAGCTCTCTTTTCCCTGGCCACACCCCGTGCCCCGACCCTCTGCCTGCCACCTGACGAACATGTAATTATACGCAAACCCTTCTGAACTTCTCAGTGGAATTTGAAAAGGGATCAACAGAGACAAAGTCCTACGTTAAGTCAGATAGGAGGGAGAGTTAATATTTCTGATCCTTTAAAAAGAATTGAATATCCTTTGTAGCCTCAAGGGTTTTAAATTATCACCGGTTGTTATAAAAGTTGCTATCTAACTTAGCAGAGAATCGGTTGCCATTTAATTCAACAGAGAGTCGCCATTTAACTCCCAAGCAATGGGAAACCTCTCAGGTTGCTCTGAGTTCTATCTCCTCTGTGGACGTGAATTCATTTATTTCAATCTTCCAGAAAAAGCATTTTTTGAGCCCTTACTATGGAACAGAGAAGGGACCATTAATACATACTCAGGCCTCCAAAATGGCCATTTCCACTGGCTAAGGAGATAATGAATACCTATAATAGTGAAGACTTGTTCACTTTGTTCTGGAAGCCTTTGGAAGGAGTGATGAGGGTTCCCGAGACTCTCTCTCCCTTGGCATTGGTACTAAGGTCAAGCAGCAAAAGTGTAGATCAGGACTGAGCATCTCACTCTCGCCAGTGGGACAGGCCACAGGCTGGGGTCACGGAGGTGACAGTCCCCACTGTTGACAGACTGCCATCAAGCTGTGCCTAACTGGCTCTGAGAGGGGCAGTGAAGAACACCCAGGCTCGGTTCAGTAGACCGAAGGGTGTAGATCTCTGAAAACTCAAGACGCAAGGCTGAACTGCCTACTTGACATCATGCATGTGACTTGTCTTCCCGCCTGAATCGCTCCAGCTTACAGGTGCCACAGCCACTTTACCTGCAGACATCTCCCACACACCTGAGAACACACAATCAAGCTACATAATGGAATTCTACCTGTAATTCAGAACCTGAATTTCACGTCTTTGGAGGCGTACAAAAAGGCCTATGCCAACCTTTTGCTTTTTGCAAAGATAGCAATTCAGGCTATCGCCAGACACCTGTCTAACCTGTAATTTTTCTTACTCCATGAATATGCAGACCACGGAGCTCGCCAGAGCGCCGAGGTGCATTACAAAGGAGCGTGCATTTAATCAGTCAGGTGGACCTGAAGGGAGGTGCCCAAAGGTGGAGAGTCCCTAGCATTGGGATCAACTGTCCTTCTTCATTTCGTCCCAGACAATTACAGGCCATCTGTCGTGCGTGGCACGGTATGCAAGGAGCCCCGGAAAGGTGATTAGGGGAAGGCAGGAAAAGGATATTCATTCATGCAGCTGATGAGAGACCAACACAGACTGGCCTGAGGAAGGGCACCAGGGGCACGTCCACTGAAAGCTCGTAACTGACTTTGTTCTGCTCATGTATTCAGAGAGGGCAGTAAAGCCATGGAAAGCATCGTCATCCAGTAATAAAGATGCTACCCTGTGTATCAAGCCATGGCAAACCTCCCATGTTCCTTTGAGTTCTGTCTGCTCTGTGGACACCAACTCATTTATCTACCCTTTCAGAAAGCACATTTACTGAGCCCCTGTCCTGCAATCGGGATTTGCTCTGGGCGGGGAGGATACAATAGAGTAAGATCCATTTCCACCCTCAATACGGTTCAGTCTACCGGGAGAGATGAACGAGTAAGCAAGTCATTTCAGCTCCGCTTGTCTTGCGGCTAGGACTGGGGGTGGAGGAAGGCTTCCTGGAGCCGGTCCCCAGGCTGTAGTTGGGAGGAGACGGGGGTGGCCATGCGGGGAACAGAGGGAGACACCCCACCCGCAGGTAAATGCTTGATGAGCATTCCACGGTGGAGGAGGCAGAATCAACAGAGTGCAGTGGTTGGAGGCAATTTCTGGAGCAGGAGAAGAAAGATCCATGGAATAGAAAGACGTTTTCCCTTTCTCGTCCCAGGGTTGCTAAACAAACATAGTGACATTCCTACTCCCTCCTGGCACTCTGAGCTGCTCTAGCCAAGCAGCCAAGCTGACTGCCGGTGGTCTCAGACCCATCCGCTTGCAGCCAAGGCAAACACAGATTATACTTTCTTAATCTGCCGGCACGCACCAAGCCCCAAGGCTCTATTTCCTTGCGGCCTTTCTTCTCCACTTTCTTCGTTGTGTGCCCAGTGAACAATGATACCCACAGTGCTGCCTCCCCAGACAGATGTCACGCTCTCTCTCTGTCTTTACATTGTCCAGGTTAAACGAACTTTGCAAAAACGCATCTCTCCAAATCCTTCTGGTCTCGTGTTCGGTTGTGTTTATTTTCTTTTCAAATTGTTAAGACGTCTTTGTGATGTTTTTAGAAGTGCCCTGACTGGCAGGCCTGCTCTCCTGGCTCTCCGCTGCTGACACGATCTATGCATTGAGTAAAAGGGGGCCCGGCCCTGTCCTGGCACCAGAGAAAGCATGTTCCATTCACTCTGCCTTCGACGGGAGTTGAGAATCACCTACACGTCCCTGCCCAGTTTCCCAGGCGTTCCAGAGAATTAACAAAATTTAGTCTCTGAATATCTTGCGTCAGGAATGGCATGCGAGACCCGTCCACGGCAGTGCACGAGAACCCCCGTTAAATTTTCAGAGATTTTGTGATTCAGTCGTTAAAGACGACTGTTACTAAAAAATTAAACTATACGAACAAATCGCGTGTAAAGCAAAGGTAACACACACTCAAAGCTCATCAACAGACGAGTAAGCCAGTTCTAACAAGAAGAAGAAAGCCCACTAAAATTCAGAGTCTAGGAGAGGACCCGTTGCAATAAGATCGCGTTCTCTCCGAAGATGGATAGATCTGGCCTCTAAAAAAAGTGAATAGATTTTAAGGACGATGAAGCCATGACACAGGACTCCTGTGTTTGTTTTTGTTGTTGTTTTAGTGGCTTTCACAAAGCAAGGGACTGTCAGAGAAGGGACTGCAGACGTCAGAAGGGCATGAAGCCTGCGTAGGACACACACCTGCCTACACACCCCATGCCCCGGTAGCAGCCTCGGTTGCTTAAGTTCTCCCAGATGTTTGAGAAGTCCCAAAGTGGATGAACTCGTTTTGTGGATTAAGGTAGAAATCATGTTCGTATTTCACATCCAGAATTATTTCTTCAGAGCCATCCTAGGTGGCATCTCTGTGATGCCATGAAAGCACCGGGTGTCTAACAAGGGAACAGATGAGGGAGTTTCACCAGACGGCCTTGAAGGATCTGTTGGAACTTCTATGATTCCTCCAATATTCTCGAGGTGCAATCAAGGAGCAGAAGCAAACGCCCCATTGTTTCGGGAGGGAAGCAGATACTCCGTGCTCCAGCCATTCTCCTAAGTTTAGGAAAACGTCAGTTAAAGAAAAAGAGAACCAAACCCCCGAACCCTGACCCCTACTCAGATGTGAAGTATACCGTAGGAGGGTAATGAATGCTCGTCCCAAAGCCTTGGCTTTAATTCTAGCAAATTACTCTCATGGATAAATAAACAGCGGTCCAGACCTCCTTCAAATTTCCGAGGTTCATAGGAGATAGGAAAATCTTTATCAAAGAAGCAAACAAAGACAGAGTTGTGTATCTGAAGGTCTTCGGGGCACTTACGATAAATTCCAAAGCATAGAAGTCAACCTTACAATTACATGGCAAACTTTCCCCTTAAGATTGTATAGGCTTGGCCGGGCGCGGTGGCTCACGCCTGTAATCCTAGCACTCTGGGAGGCCGAGGCGGGAGGATCGCTCAAGGTTAGGAGTTCAAAACCAGCCTGAGCAAGAGCGAGATCCCGTCTCTACTACTAATAGAAAGAAATTAATTGGCCAACAAAATATATATAGAAAAAATTAGCCGGGCATGGTGGCGCATGCCTGTAGTCCCAGCTACTCGAGAGGCTGAGGCAGAAGGATTGCTTGAGCCAGGAGTTTGAGGTTGCTGTGAGCTAGGCTAACGCCATGGCACTCTAGCCCGGGCAACAAAGTGAGACTCTGTCTCAAAAAAAAACACAATAAAAATAAACAGAATGATTAATAAGGCATAGGAGTAAAATAATATTCACTGAAATTCTGTATGTGCTAGAGCTGGCTGGAGTGAGTGGCATGCTCATTGGTAAGAGTTGGTAAGGACTATGCTTTTCTCTCCATAGCTCTGTTGTGGGAAA
>CAUYRT010048872.1:0-60991 GCA_963574885.1 Lepilemur ruficaudatus
CTGTGGAATGGAAAAACAAATACCACATGTTCTTACTTATAAGTGGGAGCTAAATGAGCAGCATATACAGTCATAAAGTGTTATAATGGACATTGAAAGTTAAGAAAGCAGGAGGGTGGGAGGGGAGTGAATGATAAAAATCTACCTATCAGTTACAATGTACACTATTCTGGTGATGGGTACACTAAAAGCCCCGATTTTGGCATTATACAATTCATTGGTGTATTAATAACAAAAACACTTGTACCCACTAAATCTATTAAAATGGAAAAAAACTCCAAAAAATAGTGAAAAGACAACTTATTTAATGTGAGAAAATATTTGCTTATAACATATCTGATAAAGATCTAGTATGTGAATATATAAGGAACTCTTATTACTCAACAACAACAAAAAACCTGATTTAAAAATGTTCGAGTTATGATTAGATGTTTCTCTAAAGAAGATATACAAATGACCAACAAGCACATATAAAGAAGCCTATAGTCATTGGTCATTAGGGAAATGCAAATTAAATCACTGGCTACCTCTTCATACCCAATAAGATGGCAACAATAATTTTAAAAAATGAAATAGCAGGTGTTGGCAAGAATGTGGAAAAATTGAAATCCTCATACATTGCTGGTGGAAATATAAAATGATGCAACTTGAAAAGTTTGAAGGCCCCTCATCAAGTTAAATATGGAATTACCATATAACCCAGCAATCTCACTGTTAGGTATATACTCAAGAGAATTGAAAACATATGTCCCCAGAAAAACTCAAACATGAATGTTTCTAGCATCATTATTCATAATAGCGAAAAAGTGGAAATAATCCAAATGTCCATCAAATGATGCATGGATAAACAAAATGTGGTATATCTATATAATTCATTTAAAAAATGAAATACTGGTACATGCTGAAACATGGATGAAACTTGAAAACAGTATCCTAAGTGAAGGAAGCCACACACAAAGGTCACGTGTTATATGATTCCATTAATATGAAATATCTAAAATAGGTAACTCTATAGAGACAGAAAGTAAATTAGTGATTGCAGAGGGCTAGTAGTAGGGAGGAATGAAGAGTAACCGCTTAATGGGTATAGGGTTTCTTTTTTCAGTGATGAAAACATTCTGGAACTAGATAGAGGTGGCAGCTGCACAACATTGAGAATATACTAAATGCCACTGATTTTTACACTTTAAAATTGTTAATGGTTAATTTGTGTTATGTGAATTTTATCTCAATAAAACCGTGAAAAATAAAAGCTTAAAGGAAGTTCTTAAATCAGAAAATTGGTTTGGATTCATATTTTATATAAAATTCAATAATCCACAGTGATTAGATACAAGTAAAATAATGTTCTTCTATTATCTTAAATGAAGTATCTCAGGAATGGAAAGACACACACCACATTCTCTCACTAATAAGTGGTAGCTAAACGATGGGTACACATGGTTATAAAGTGATGTAAAGGACATTGCAAATCAAGAAGTGGGGAGACTAAGAGGGGGTACGTGATAAAAACTTACCTATCAGATACAGTGTACACTATTCTGGTGATGGGCATACTAAAAGCTCTGACTTCAGCATCATACAACTCATCCACGTAACAGAAACACTTGTACCCCCTAATATTTTGAAATAAAAATTATAAAAATTAGTATTTTTGATATTACCATAAAGCTGAAAATATCACTGTTAGGAGTTATAACTTCATAAATGAAAGGCTCATAAAATTCTTTAAAAAAATAATGTTATTCTGCCAAAACAGGTTGATTAAACTGAGTGTAAAAAACTTGAGTTCTGGCTATGTCATTATTGAGATGTTATCTAAGATAAGCCATTTACTTCATTTTTATTAATACCTTGATAGTTTTACCTGTCAGCCCCACAGCATTGTCAAAAGCAATTCATCTTCACTTACATGAATGATTTTATATATGTAGGAAAGAAGGCATTGTGGTTACCACTGGAAAGGAGAGTAATGTGAAGAGTTTCAGAAGACAATCCCAGAAAATGAACTCAAGGTGTAGAAGATATAGAAAGCAGTCTCTTCACACACAGTGAAAGAAGAAGGGCGAAAGACCATATGGAGCTTGTGTTTCTTTACACAGACACTTGGTGTGTTTGTTTTTAGCTGCAAATGGGATGAGAGAACATTAAAATTGGAAGAAGCCAGAGAAACCTAAAGTTTAGAGAAGAATGGTGGAGGGTTGATGAAAAGGAATAACCTAATTATTCAGATCATCTAGAAAATGTTTTGGGGCCTTGTTGAGGGTTCCCTCGGAAATTAATTCTGCATCTTTGTTTTCTCCAAGAATTCTTTTGAGAGTCAAATGTTAGAATATCACTTCTACTTTGTCATTTCAATTGACCTTTTAATCATTTTTTTTTCAGTATTCTTCATTTTGACCTGGCTTACCCAGGAAGGGAAGAATAAAATCAACCCATGAGAATTTATTTATTTACACATGAGTTCGCTGTAAAGTGTATCACTGATTTTTCACCCAGGCCCCTCCCTTCCCTTTGTGGAATAATGTTTTAAATTTTCTATAAATGTTATATGTATGCCCAGAGGCCATTTAGAGCATGGAGTGCATTTATGAATCAAAGTATAACTAAATAAACACTTTCTTCCTGCTATTTTGAACAGCTTCAATCTCATTGCCTATTCTAAACTTGTGGAATGTTGCATTGTGTTTTCAAATAGCTTCTGGGTCTAATCCCAGAGGTGACTACATTTCAGTGGAGAGTGACATGATTAAAGTGTATATTCAGGAGATGTGATCCTGTAATCATTTTTTACACAGAATTCCCAATGAAGTTAATGGGAGATGTGTGCATGGACTGATTGCAGATTTCATTTCATTATATAGTTTGTGAAGTTCTTTAGGATTCTTAGAGATAAAAAGTGGTGTATGAATATAACTACAATGTTTTTTTTGTTATGGTGTCTTTCAAACAAATTACAACATAGAACATTTTGCTAAGACGGGCAGTAAAAGCTTAGTTAAATAATAAGTAAGAGAAAGATGAGGGATAATAAGGAAAGGCAATAGGAAAGACAGGCTTGAGCTGCTTTGTAAAAGAGCTGGAGATATATAGAAATGTAACTGTAAACGGTTATTAGCAGTTTATTAATGGTACATTAATTCTATTGTGTTAGAGATTTATTTTGAAAAATATTCATATTCTGTTTAGGTATATTGTGTGAAAGAAAGAAACATGCAATTTAAACTAAATAGTGCCCTGGGCTAACCAAACTACTTGAAAAAATGTTTTTCTCTGCCTATAGAAATAAAAAAGAAAAATCCCACCCCAGTTCTCACAAGAAACTTTCCAAATCTACTTCAGATCGAATTTTACTTACAAGGAAAACCCTAGATATGCAGGAACATTTTCAAAGGATGAGATTAGTTTAGACAAACCGGAAGACATATGATACATTCTATGCCAGGTTGCTTTTTGGTTCTAAAGAAAACAAACTAGTAATGGAGCAAAAATCTCCAGTGATTGAAGCGGAATACGAACAAAGACACAAAGAAAATGTGTAATAATAACTTTTTCAGAAGTAAAAACAAAGAAAATGATACTTTAAAACAAAACCAGCATGAAAGGAAGAGCATCAACCAAGAAAATACTTTACAATTTTCAAATTTTTTTTTCCATTTCTTTAAAATGTGAACTGTATCCATCTAATTTTCCTCTGTCTAAAGAAACAATACAACTATGAAAGTCACTGGAAAATTAACATAGTGTATTTAAATAACACATTTCTTTCCTTGTCTTTTCATTCACTTACCATTATATTATTATATAAACTCATCCCATATATATTTTAATTGCATGAATTATTATATACAGAAAAAGATACAATTTACTTTTATTATTAATCCAATAGTGTTTGAAACACTTAATTTTAGAAAGAAATTATTATGAAATGATATTAAATTTTCTCATTGCAAATGACTCTATTATTGTCAAAGCAAGTACATACTGAGTAATTATAGCTCTGTTGCAATTTACATTACTTATTGAGACGGTGGCTTTTGTTCAAATACAAACTCATTCCAACTGGATTTGTTATTGACCATTTAACAGGCTCAAAGAGCCTCTTTCTTTTTCTAAGACTATAAACCATTTGTACTTCTACTCAGGGCCTCATTTTACACACGTAAAATGGAGGCTGTATCAATTTCTTACACCCCTTTTAGAGCCTTAGCCACTCCCAGAGAGACCCTTTTAGATGTGATGGTAAAGATTTGGTCTTAAGGCAAATTAGCACAAGGCAAAATCTTGCTAAGTTGTACTGGGTCATTATTGTCTGTGTGCTGTGTTCTGACTGCACATGTACTTTTGCCTTCATCAAATCAAACATCAGAAGAAAGGAAACACAAAATTAACATGAAAAAGTGGCAAACAGTGAAGCATAGGTCTTTAATAACCACTCTCAAATAGGTGGAGCAGTGAAAATTTCATACCACTTAGAGTCCACTGGAAGTATACATAAGGAGAATAATACTATTTACTCTAACCCTAACTATGGCTGACACTAGCACTGTCTTCTCAACTTGGGGTGCCTAAAATAAATGACTTCCTATAGATAACATACACACCCCTTACATACCTCTGCTTTGCCCCAAGCCTTTAACCAGCTACTGTAACTCTAGAACATTTACTTTGAAACACAAGTATCTGTCTACTTCTATTGGAACAGGTCTATTTATAATTACAGTATCATGGCCTTTGCTGGATGAAATATTCATGTGCACTCCACTGCCAAACTGCACTTATAGCATAGTAAACTGCAAACATTATCATATTAAAAGCAATTTAGAAACATGGTTGGTGCCAAATTAATAAAAATGTCATTTTAAATATTGTTTAAGAGCACTAGTTTAACAACTTTTACAACAATGGACCACCGCAATGTATTTATTATCTACACTATATTTGGAGAAACTAAAATGGAAAGGAAAAAGAAAATGGTTGAACTCAGTCATATATTAATAGTTCTCAAGTAATGACAGAGTGTTAATAAAGGGTTTTCATTCATGTCTGAGTAATCCTGGAATATGGGAATGATCTGAACCATTTGAATGGGCTGCCAAGCCCCAGGCTGCTTCTTGCCTGGCATAAACATACACAGTAGTGCATTGCTATCTTGCAAACTACACAAAGGCATTAATGGACAATTTAGCCTTTTCTAGGAGACTGTACTTACCAAAAGAGTAATATCGAGATGTGCTATTCTCCACATGAACTCCCTTAGTTTACTTCTGTTTATATTATATTTTTATGAACAAAAATTTATAATTTATTTTTCAGGAACTGATCCATTCTGTCCATTTACAAGGACGACATCTTGCAGCACTAGAATAGTGCCAACCAACTATCCCCTTGCCCATGTAGTTTTATTTATCCCTAGTAGTCATTTCTTGGTTAAAAAGCAATGATTATTCTGATGTTGAAGGTAGTAAAAGATTTTTCACATAGTTAAGCAACTGAAAGGAAAGGCAGAAATGGAGAATTCTATTTGTAACCCATAAGTCAAAGGCACAAAAATAGTTGAATGGGAAAACTTCAGCAAAATAATCTTTTTAAAAACTGTTGCAAGGAATTATCTCTTAATTCTAGCTACTATTGTATGCAGTTTTGAGAAATTAGCTAAGGGAAAAGGAGCTTTGAGTAAGTCTGAACTCCGAGTCTTTTCTGAGAGGGAATGAGAACTCTACAATTATCATATCACATCAGAAATTAGGTAAGTCTTTTTTGGCCCAGTATGGGCATGGGTGTGAAATAGTGACAGATGTAAAAGTACCATGCTGTTCAGATACCAGTGAAAAGGGATTGTCTGCTATTGCATATTAGATAAAGTACAGAGTATATACTTAAATTTATACTCAGAAAAACATATATATTCATTATCTATTTCATAATTTGTTATCAATATTAAAGATTTGAATTTAAAATATCAATTTATGTTTTAAGAAGATAGTAATATTAGACTAACCTAATTGCCAGTTTAGTTAAGGTCCTGTCGATTGTAAAGATAACTCATATATATATATATTCATTTCAGCATATTACAAGGGTACAAATCTTTAGGTTACATATATTGCCTTTACCCCACCCTAGTCAGAGCTTCAAGCATCTCTATCTCCCAGACAGTGCACACTGCACCCATCCCCTCCTCCTCCCTCCTACCCGCCTGATACCCAATGAATGCTACTACTAAATGTGCACATAAGTGTTGATCAGTTAATATCAATTTGATGGTGAGTACATGTGGTGCTTGTTTTTCCATTCTTGGGATACCTCACTTAGTAGAATGGGCTCCAGCTCCACCTAGGATAATACAAGATGTGCTAGATCACCATTGTTTTCTGTGGCTGAGTAGTACTCCATGGTACACATATACCACATTTTATTAATCCATTCATGTATTGATGGGCACTACTCACTGGAGTTAAGTGATATCTCATTGTGGTTTTGATTTGAAATTTAGACACAAAAAAGGTTTCTTAAAATTTCTCAATGATTTCCCCAATTTGTTAAGCTTGTGTGACATGAAATTTTTAACTTATTGTAAGTTTGATTTGTTTTCTTCATGGAGAATATATATCATGGTCAATACACTGCATTATTCTAAGATTCTTTGATGGCTGTAATGGGCCACTTTAGACTGGCACTTTCAACCTTCTGTTGATCTTACATTTCACTAAATTTCTTGCATATGCTTAATGAAAGAAGCCAGAATAAAAATGTTTATTTATACTCCATTTATTTTTACATACTAGAAAGAAACTATTTTATAGTGACAAAAAGAAGATTGGTGGTTGCTTGGGGTTGGGTTGTGGTCAGAAAACAGATTACAAAAGGACACTAGGGAACTTTTGCATGCATGTTCATGCCTAATATGAATGTTTGCTTTCTTAATTGTGGTGATTATTTCCAGGGTATATACATATATCAAAAGTCATCAAATTGAACATTTTAAAAAATGTATAGTTTAATGTATGCCAACTATACCTCAATAAAGCTATTAAATATTTCAAAAAAAAAAGAAATGAGAGAAGCAGCAGTACCCATTGTAGTATTATCTATTGAGCCTATACCATGAGCCATGCCCTGTGCTAACAGATTCACATATTGTATTTAATTTTTAAAAGCCTTATAAATGAAGCTTGATTTAAGTGATTTGAAATGCTGTTCAAATTAAATTTACTTTTTTTTTTTCCCAGACAGAGTCTCTCTCTGCTGCCCGGGCTAGAGTGAGTGCTGTGACATCAGCCTAGCTCACAGCAACCTCAAACTCCTGGGCTCAAGCAATCCTACTGCCTCAGCCTCCCAGCTTGTAGCTGGGACTACAAGCATGTGCCACCATGCCCGGCTAATTTTTTTTTCTATATATTTTTAGTTGGCCAATTAATTTCTTTCTATATGTAGTAGAGACGAGGTCTCGCTCTTGCTCAGGCTGGTTTCGAACTCCTGACCTTGAGGGATCCACCCACCTCGGCCTCCCAGAGTGCTAGGATTACAGGCGTGAGCCACCACACCCGGCCTCAAATTAAACTTACTTTTAATAACAAATCAAACTTAAAGATTCATACAAACATACTATTATTTTTATCTGACATTCTTAGTATTCATCTTGGCATTGTTTTGATCAGTTTAAATAAACACTGATATTTTGATGTAGCCTTAATGTCTTCCTTGAGGCCATCAAAACCCAAATGTTCTTGTAATGAGGTCTTTGATATTTCAGTGAGTATTTGGATGAAGGTAGGAAAAGTTTCTATAGAGCATATCTTGTTATGATTATGATTTAGTGTATAAATCAATGAGGAGAACCATGTAAGTTTTTTAATGACATTTTCATCTAACAGCTAAGATGAAAAGGCTTCCTCTATTTTGCAGGTAAATGTACCTCCATTTTTACAAGGAGTAAAAATGTACAACATGAGAGAACCAGAGATGTTTAAAAGTAAGGTGGGGGAAGACAGAGGTAGTATTTTATAACATTGCCCACTGTCACCTTGTCAGTTTAATTTACCTTTTTTCCAAGTCTGCTCATGGTTCACTTTGAATAAGTACAATAGCTGAAGGGAAAGAAAAGGGTCTAGCTTTCTGATTTGTCAGCTTGAAAAATGATGACGGTAATCAAAATGGATGGAGGAGTGCATTTTAAGTAGCATATGTTTGGGATAGTGATTATCTGCATTTTTTCAGGTTTGTTTACAGATAGATAATGTTATGCCTCTGTGATATTTAAAAGTATTTTTTGTTTTATTTCTAAACTCCTAGCAAAGCAATGGCTGTGATTGTAGCAACACTAAAACACACCAAATGCTTTCTAATTGATTACTAGTCTAGTGGGGATTAGGAATAATCACAGTGCCTAAAAAAGAAGGAAAGGGTAGAAGGAAGTTCCTTATTTGGTACAAACAATGTTTCTTTCCTAAAGAAGAGTTTCTTTAAAGTCACCAGTAATCCAGGTAAAACCATATTAAAAGATAATTTTGGAAAACTGGTTTCAAAACATACAACAGCTTCTAACACTAGACCTGATGAGGAAGGAGAGTAACCCACTCACATAGATGATCCCACATTCATTGAAACATAAAGGTATATTACTTTATCAGGTGTTTTCCATTATTCACCAACTAATTCAAATATTTTCTCCCTCTTTTCCATGGATTCATATACCTGACTGAAATATCCTTAACTGTGTAAGTAATGTACTGTTGCATAACAAATTCACCCCAAACTTGGTGGCTTAAGACAGCAAATATTTATTATTTTACAGTTTCTTTGAGTCAGGAAATTGAGAAAAGCTTAACTGGATAGGTCTAGATCGGGGTCTTACATGAGGTTGCAGCCAAGATGTCAGCGAGAGTTGCACTCATGTGAAGGCCTAATTGAGAGGCTGGAGGATCCACTTCCAAGCTCACTCACATGACTCTTTGGTAGAAGTGGTCCAGTTCCTCACCAGCTTTTTGCTGAAGATCTCAGTTACTCACCACATGGGCCTCTGGATAGGTGAGTATCTTTGTGAATTAGCTTCTGGCTTTTCCAGGGAGGGGGTGGGGAGAAAGGAGAAGTTGAAGTGATTTTTGTAGACTAATCTCAGAAGTCATACATTTTATTCTACTCATTAGTAGCACATCCCTAACACCAGTTCACACTCAAGGGGAGGAAAGTTACCGTTGGCCTCTTGAAGTGAGTAGTATAAAAGAATTTGTGGACATGTCTTAAAACCACCACATTATTGATCACTTATCCCTCTTAGTCATTCCTCATAGTCACTAAGAAAGCCACCTGAATAGGTGATTTTGTACCTGTAGAGTTTTCCTACAGTCTCATTAATATATTAAGATTATTTTTTTACTTTATTAAAAGTGCTTCTAAATAGAATTTGATGCTCTTTCATGGATTTTCAGCTACATTAAAAGCAGTCATCTGTAACAATTTTGCAGAAAATGTCTTATCCATTCTGTGTTTGGCTCCTAACATGGTTGTTGAAAATGACATTTCATCAGTTCTACTGGTGCTTTTTTGTTTCACTAGTATCTTTTATGATACTGTATGGATTAAACCTTGGTATTAGGCCGGAGGCTCTTTTATTATAGATGGCACAAAAGGATTAGTAGAACAGTGGTCTTGTAGTAATGAGTTCTGTAAATAAATGTTTAATAATGTTAATAGTGTTTATCATTTTATGACAACATAAAAATATACTGTGAATAGTTGTTTGGCTTATACAACCCATAAAAACTATAAAATCACATAGATTTTGTGTAGAAGGGAACATGGGGAATGTACAGTTTAACCTCTTTCATTTACAGATGAGGAAACTGAGTAACTTATTTTCTGGGATAAAGATCTCTGTGGATTATAGCAGAATATTTCATGCATATAAGAAGGCAATAAATAATTTTTAACTAGCTGATGATGATAATATAGCTTCATATTGTCCCCAAGACTTAAAATAAAACCATTAAATCTTAGTGTCCTTTTAAAAATGGCTATTATTATTTTCAGTATGCTTGGGGGATATAATTCTTCTTATTATTAACTTTTTATTGCACAAATCATCAATTATATCCTTGAATGATGGTAATACTGATTGTTTTGCATTTAAGAGATTTTCTTCTGTTTAAAGTATTTTTATACATACTGTACTATTTTCTCTACACGAAGATCTTGAATGATAGGGGAAAGTGTGACATAATTTTCTAGATTAGAAAAGCAGGCACCCAGTTAAGTGTCCTCAGCACTTGTTCTTTTCAGTAGTCCATGCTGCCCTCTTTGTCTATAATTTATATATAGTATATTTACTGATTTATGCCCTATCTTGTTCCCAAAAAGATTTAAGATAGCTTACAAATTCATACAACACAGAAAAGCTGGAACATCAATGAGTGCAAAATAAAAATAAATGTAGGAAAAAAAAACAAAGCCAAGGGTGATATAAATACACAGAATTAGTGCCATAATGTTAGTATACTTGCTAGAAGTAGGCCAAACATTTACCTCTGATCTTCCTATCATTTAACACAAAAACTCACACAGAAAATAAAAATAAGCCACTTACATAGAAGAAATACAATTATATCTGCTACTGAGATGTAAGAGAAAATTTCCTAATGGATTGTTATACAGAGGATGTTATATGGTGTGATGAACAACGTCCTCAACAATAGCTTTACAGTAAATACAACGAAGAATTTCATAAGATTGTTCCTTAGGGGCTTCTTCAAGATAAGAAAATGGCATCAATAAAAATAATTTTATATGAGACCTAAATAATACGGTTGAAGTACATCACTCTCTGCTGGTCTAGCTTAAACCAAAGATACATTTTTGGTCAATAGAGAAATACATGGTTTGCACAATTTTTAGACAATCTTCTAAACCAGTGGTCTCCAACCTTTTTGGCACCAGAGACCATTTTCATGGAAGACAATTTTTCCATGGACTATGGGGTAGGAATGTTTTCGGGATGATTCAAGAGCATTATATTTATTGGATGCTTTATTTCTATTATCATTAAATTGAAATATATAATGAAATAATTATACAACTCACCATAGGTTGGGAACCCCTGCTCTAAACCATATTTCTCTCAATAATTTTTAGATAAATATTGATTTGGAATAGGTCTGCAGTATTTTAACATGAATGACTAGGTAATAACTAGGTACGGACCCATGTGCTTTAGCCATCAATGGAGTACAGAAATTACTTATCAAGTAAAGAAGCCTAATGAAGGTACACGTATGAAAAGAAGACAATTTCATCTCTGTAGGGGTAGGTTGAGGGTTGGCAAGGTCAGTATATTTTGATTGGTAATTTGCTTTGATACACTGAGGAACAGAAAACTGAAGTCTCAAAGTTCTATACCACATACAAAAAGTCTCATCTAGAAGAAGGAAAGCTCAGTAAATCACTCATAATATATCTAAAATCAAACAACATATTAATAACTCTCCATTTAACCATCTAGTGTAATCTGGCTGCAAAATACAACTCAAAGGATTAAAATAAGTTGACTCATGAGATAGTTTTATTAGTTATAAGACAGTTAAATGTTAGGGGACATTTACCAAAAATGATAACTAATTTAGAATACTGGAAGCCATTCTTTCTGGCAATCATAAGCTAGCAGTGGCTCTTATCTATTAAACCCATAGGTCATAGACTTCTAATTTTCTTTCTTTTTTCTAACATATCAGCTTACATCTCGTCCTATATGGCCCATTCTGTCATTGACACTTTGGTAATATTCTTATTTTTTTATCCAATTGTTCTTAAATTGTACCATCATTTTAAGTGCAACCATGGTCCAACCCACCTATCTACCTTTGTGAAATCTACAGAGGGATGCTGAATGTTGTTAAGAAAAAAAGGACATAGCTGTCCAAAGTGTTCCTAATTAGGACATGGTCTTGGGAGGAAGTGGAATCAAGATGGGGTACATGAGTTATTCAGGGCATCGAGAAGGCTCTATTTCTTGATCTTTCTGTAAACCCTGATGTTTATAATTTTAATTATGTATTATATATTTATATTTCCTTCACTTTTCTGTATAGGTGGTGCATCATTAGACAAGGTTCACCAGAGAAACAAAATCAATAAAATTAATATATGTGTGTGTGTGTATGTGTGTCTATACACAAAGATTATTTAAAGGAATTTGGTCACACCATTATGGAGGCTTGGTGAGTCAAAAATCTGATGGAGGAAACCAGTAGGTTGGAGATTCAGGAGGGAGCTGATGTTGTAAATGGATTCTGAAGGCACTCTGGTGGAGAATTTCCTCTTGTGGGAGGTTGGGAGGTGGGTGAAGTCTTAGGAGGGGAGAGGTCAGCCTTTTGTTCTATTCAGGCTTTCAACTGAATTGGATGAGGCCTGCCCACATTATGGAGGGTAATGTATTACACTTAAGTCCACCAATTTAAATGCAAATCTCATCCAAAATATCCTCACAGAAACATCCAGAATGTTTGATCAAATATCTAGATAGTGTGTCCCAGCCAAGCTGGCACATAAAATTAATCACCGTGGATGGTATATTTCACATTAAAATATTTACATCAATCAAACAATCAGCAATCATATCCTCCTTCAGAGGGGCCTTTAATGCTACCTGACATCATTTCTACATTTCCAGGTCAACTGTCTCTTCCATTCTTTACAACAGCTATTTCAAAACTGTTTCATTGTCTTAAAACATCCAACCTCCTACAGTAGATTACCACTTGCCTATCACAGAAAAAAATAGACACCATTAAATTGTTTCCCAAGACCATATTCTAAAATTGGAAAAACTTTGGACAGCTATGTCTCTTTTTTCTTAAAAACAATCAGCATCCCTCTGTAGACTCCACAATATTTTCCTTTTTCCCCTTTACGGTGGAAGAGGTATCCTTCCTCCTTTCCAAGGCTAACCACACTACGTGTGAACTGAGTCCTATTCTTTCTTATCTTTGTTAGGAATCTTACTTTATGAATTATTCCCTCTTTTTTTAGAAATTTATTTTTATTGAATATGTTTAAGGTATACAACATGATGTTTTCATATATGTATACATGGTGAAATGATTACTACAGTCAAAAAAATCAACATAACCATTATCTTCCACTGTTACTTTTTTGTGATAAGAACTCCTAAAATCTACTCCCTTGGCAAACTTTTAGTATATAATAATATGTTATTAACAACTGTTCTACCATGTGCTATATGTTAGACCTTTAGACTTATTCATCCTAATGAACTGGAACTTTGTGCTCTTTGACGAACATTGAACGTCTCCCCTTTTCCTCCCTCTCCCTGTCCCTGGTAATCACCATTTTACTCTGTTCATATTTATTTGACTTTTTTAAAAAAAATTCTCCTATAAGTGAGATCATACAGTATTTTTCTTTTTGTGTCTACCTGATTTTACTTATCAGAATGTCCTCTAGATTCAGACATGTTGTTGCAAATGGCAGAATTCCCTTCCTTTTAAAACTGAAGATATTCCAGTATGCGCGCGTGCACACACACACACACACACACACACCTGCACAAACACACACACAAGCGTGTACACACAGAGCACATTTTCTTTATCCATTCATCCATCTTTGGACACAGGTTGTTTCCATATCTTGGCTATTGTATATATTGAATATATTGTATATATTGCATATAATATTGTATATATTACAATATCGTATTCAATATACAATTGTAATGTATATATTACAATATTGTATATTGAATACAATATTGTATATATTATACAATATTGTATATATTGTATATTGTTCATATTGTATATGTGAACATGGGAGTGAAGATATTTCTATGAAGTGCTGATTTCATTTCTTTTGGATATATATCCAACAGAAGGATGGCTGGGTTATATGGTTATTCCCTGTCTTGTGTTGTCAAATTTCTCTATTCTTTTGATTCATTCCAAGCTTCTACCCTCATTAATGGACCTCACAGACAAACACAGCTTCTTCTGTAAAGATATACTAGAAGTTTTTTTGACACAATGAGTTTACTTAGATTCCAAGTACATTTCTGTTTTTTTATTTGTTACTTTATTTGCATGTTGCTTCACTGAGTAGTCGAAATTTTTAAACTTATTCATTTTGCTACCCTACAGACCTTGACAAACTGGATATTAGAGACAAGTTGTACCTTTTGGAGGCAGTGCAACCTAGAGGAGTCCAGAACTAGACTACCTGAATTCAAAATTCTAGTCTCTCTTCTTTTTTTGTTTAAATATGTGAGAGTTTGGGCAAATTACTTTCCTGGTAAGCCTCCATTTCTTCATCTGAAAATGGAGACACTAATAGTTCTTTCCTTAGAGGGTTGCTGTAAGAGTTAAATGAGAGGAAAGAAGAATATGTAAAGTGCTCAGCACAGTATCTGACATATGGTGAGAAACGAATATATGCTAATTATTATTATTTTCCAAAGTAGATAAAACCAGCCTAAAATGATTAGCAATCTTTTGTTAAGAGGTAGAGTGAGAGAAAAGTTCCCATTGGATAATATTTCTTGTTACTTCTTTGGAAAATTAGAAAGGAAGAGGTTGAGCTCTAATTCAAATAAACATTATCTGCAACATTTTAAGGGATACATTATACAATAAAATGTTATTATTGTGTCACTAATTGATTTTGTGACTTTAGACAACTATTATCTGGACTGACTTCAGTCTCTTCATTTTCAAAATGAAAGAGATGGACTAGATGCTTTTTATGGGTCAACCTAGATCAAATATGTTATGTTTCTATAACTCTTTTAAAAATTTATTTTAGTGTGGGTGCAGTGATATGTGCCCGTAGTCCCAGCTACAGGGAGGCTGAGGTGGGAGGACTGCCTGTGCTCTAGGTAACAACAAAACCCTGTCTTTAAATAAATATATTTGTATGTTATAAACAATTATAGAATTTTCTTGTTCTTTCTTATATTAGCTATTTTCCCTCTTGGCAATTTATAACTTCATGGCCCTTCCTACATAATATTTTATCATGTTATATCTTTTCCTCTTACAGTGATATTTTCTCTCCTCTCTTGGTGTAACCATCATTTTCATTCTATCACTTCCCCTAATGTTCTCAGCTGTAACATCCAAACTCACTCCTTCCCAGCTTTTACAGATTGTCATGGTAACATGCATCTTAACCTCCATTTCAGGCTGTGGGAATTCAGCCATTCTTTATCTATGTTTTCCTGGAGTTTGGCTGATAATCCAGAGGAATATCACACTCACTTGTAAATGTCACAGAAAATAAATTTCAAGCCAAATTACATACAGTATTAATCTAATGGAATCCCTGTCTTCTAATAGTTGTCTGTTGCTGGAATTATTATTTAACACATTGACTGCCACACTAGGAAAAAAAACAACACAATTTTCCTTGGGGCCATGGTGTCTTATTGAGAAAATAGAATAAAAACTTTGAAAACAAAACAATCCTTTCTAATTTAATGAAAAATTTGTTATTTTTTTATTGCTTTCTGTGTGTGAGTTATATGCAACTTGAAAAATAGTTCTCGCAACTCCCAAGGTGAAGGAAGACACACGGGAATTACGTATGCTTTACGAGACCCTGGGCTAAAAACTAGCATGAGATAAATACAACTCAGATGGCAGTTAATGTGTTAAATAAACTGATAAATGGGCTCTTACTGTTTATCCTATGATGAATACTTATACAGTTGTCCACTCTATATTCTTTGGATTGTTTTCAACCAAAATAGCCTGAAAAATGACAACTACACCAAGAAATACATTATTTTTAGAATAATATTTTAGATTAATATTTATACAAATTAAAATACTTCAGATTCTACCACAAAAGTATATAAACACTAGACAGGATTGATTCCTTTTCTATAATCACTGAATATGGATATGTATATTTTATTATGATCAGAGTCACTTTCTATCAGAGACACATATCTCTCAATTATTCTGTATTTTATTTTCTTAGGTGTATGAATTCATTCTATCAATTATCATTTGATTAAATTGCATCTTTCACATATTAATATATGCATCAGGCCTAAAATGCAATCAATATGGTAATCAATGAATGTTGCTTTCAAATCACTGCTTTCAGGTAAGGCATTGCATTTCTAGAAGGCCCATATTAAAATGCGGATACAGTATCTTGGAAAAATTATACTTTGGCTATGATTAGTATGTATTGGCTATTTTTATTACCTGTCAGTGATCAAATAGGATATTTGCTGAAGAAAGCAGGGGTATATATGTCCTGCATATGAAACATCATCCTGTGAAGGAGGGAAGAGTTGTAACACTGTAGTAAAGAATGTTGGAAATTGAGGAGCATTATGGATGCAGGTGCTAGAGACAGACAGGTATGATTACTATATGAGCCAAATTAAAAGGTTTTACCTTTTCCCACTCTGACTTTACTTTTCTAAAATAAAAGTTCTGGACATTGTTTAATATCTTGCATTGAAGGTCATTTGAAAATCATGTCTCATACGTTCAGATTACCAAATGTGAAATGGGAATTTTTTAAGCTATTCATGAGATTGTTGCATTTGTTTTAGTATGTACGTCAAAGAGCATATTAAACGTTAGCCAAAAACAGTTAGAACCGAGACTGTTATGCTCTAGATATTTTTATTCACAGACCAGGTACTTTTAATTGACAAAGGTGAGACATTTGGCAGTAATGGATTGCCTTTTTTAAAAGTTAATTACCCCAATATTCAAACTTTTCTTTTCCTAATCATGACATTTTTCACTTGGTGGCTAAAAATGCTCTGATGGAAGAAATATGAAAATGCCTAATGTCTAATATAAGTAGACTGCCCTCTCTGAAAAGGTAAAAACACTTGAGCAAAGGGTGACATTTAAAATCGAAATCATCAATGCTGATTATATGTCTTGTGGTCACTGTGGATAGTTCTATATTTTTTTACCCTCAAGAAAAAATGTGCTATAATAGCTGTTATTACCACTTTGCTGATTCACTACTCTTCCTCTTTGAAAATTTAAAATAGCCATGGGAAATAAAATAATCTTATCTCATACTCTAACAAACAATAACATTGTTTATGTCCACCATTAAAGTGGCTTTGATCCATAAGGGTCAAGTGTCATTACATTAAAGTAGGAAAATAGACTTAGATCATATAATTTTTAGGGCAATGTGTGCATTCAAATATTGATTGTTTTAGTATAAATTTAGTAACCTGATATTGTGGGAAGATGATGAAAGTTGAACACCAACAGTACCATGAATTTGCCTTACCAGAACTTAGCTCAAGGATTTTCAAGCTCAGAGCTACTGATATCCTGGGTCAAATAATTATTTGTTGGGGGAAACTATTCTGTGTGTTGTGGGATGCTTAGCAGCATCCATGGTCTTTACCCACTAAACACTAGTTGCAAACCAGAACTGTGACAACCAAAAAAATGTCTCCAAGCACTATCAAATGTCTCCTGGGGGAGGAAATCATGCCCCCCACCATTGAGAACCATCATTATAATCCTTTCTTCATTATGGTATCCTCTGCACACTAGTTCTGAGTATTTAAACTTACATGTTTTTATAACAATGATTCTAAGTGGTCTTAGGTTGAATCACATATGACTTTTTTCTCTTTCTGCATAAATTACATCAATTCTAGGCGCTTAGAAGACTTATTTTCTAATCCCCTCAAAATACACAATACAGCGTGTTGTGTAAAATGGGATCGTCAAAAATGTTGATTGACACTGATAACAGCTAGACCTAGGAATTGCAATGCTGCTTCTATCTGCTTAGTTCAGGGTATTTACTATTCTGTTTGTTTAATAAATTAGATACTTCCTGCATATGCAGCTCAAGCTGCAGTTCTATAAAGAACTTTTAGTTTATGAGGTCTTAAAATAGAAATATACCTTAAATTGATTTTGAAGTCTTCACTGTAAGAAAATCTGTTCCTACTTACATTAAAAAAATCATGAAAAAATGAAGTTTCACGAGGCAACTACTAATCAATTTTCAGTCATTTTCATCTTATAAAAATAAAATAAAATAAAAAATCTTGCCCTGCTTTCTTTATTGATATATCTTGACCTTATCATGAATTCTTTAGCCATTTTGAAAGCTTTCTGTGCAAAGAGCTTGGCTCACTGTCTGGAGAGGAGAAAGCTGACAAGTTAATCAGGCAGACTGATGGTGTGGTGGCTATGATAAAAAAGGTCAAAATCATGTATTATTTCTTGAAATGTATCTACTGATTTGATGATAATGTCAAGTTCAAATCTTAAAAGGCCACTTAATAGAGTACAAAAAGAATTTTTCTTGGGGCAAAGCAATTTTGACCTCATAAAGTGAAGTCTGCGACCTATTTCAGCTGTTGATATGAAGTCATTTTACTCATTTGCTAATTCATCTCTTCACCCATCCGTCTACTCATCCATCCATCTACTCATCCATCTGTCCATTCATCTATTCACCATTTGTTAGACACTTACTACCAATAAGCTAGGTACCGGAGAAATTGCAAAGAAAAATAATCATGGTTACACTGTCCTTCAGCAGCTTACGGTCTAGTTCCCTATTTCCCAATACATGTTCTGAAGAACAATGCTCCCATAAAATACTAGTTATTCACTTCAAATTATTATTTTTATCCCTCTTCTGAATTTTCTGGAATGATTGTTTTAGATATGTAAACTAGTTTTTTACATGAAGATATCTTATTAAAAAGTATTTTAATACTGACCTTAGAAAACAAGAGTGTCCAAAATATCTGGTATAAAACTTTGAAGTTGGAATGCAGTCTGGTGTTACATCAGAAATTTAGTTCAATTTTGCCTCCTTCATGTAGTGCAAAATTCATTTAGTGTAAATTAGCAAGGAAACATGACCTTATTGAGACAATCTGGGAAATTAATTTCTCAGAATTGGTACATGTGTGGAAGACACTAGGAAAAATGGATTTTTAAAGGAAATCTAGTTTCTCTCTGAAAAGTAGGGCAAAGATTGTCATTTGTGATTTATTTCAGTCAGATTTCAAAAGCTTATCTATACTTTGGAAAGAGGAAAATGGGTCAAATTTTAATCAATAAAAGCCATTATAAACATATTACTTTATAAAAATGATATTGGGGAAAGTATTTAAAAATATTATTTCTCTGTACTAAAAATATTATTTCAGTAAGTGCTTATCAATCGGCATAGAGTTAAGGGTAAAATCATAATTTCGTGTCTCCACCTTAGGTCATTAGTTCACCTCTACTTGTATGTGTTTGTTGATTTACACAAAAGAAGTTAGCAGATTATTTTAGTTTAATTTTAAAAATAAATTCAAGCTTCACAAAGTTACAAACACAAAACACAAAAGCGTTAATTTTGTGGATGGCTAAACTTCAAAATTTCAGAAATAATTCCCTTTTGGGAAGCAAGTTAGATGAGCCTGATATTGATTAGACATTTATCTAAGTGCTTTCTTATTTGGAACTGTTGTAAACAGTTAGAATGTTATTTATATCAAGTGAATGAAAAGAGGAAGTGTCCAGTTTTATGGGATCTACTGGTATTGGGGGAAAGCAAGTGTTTGCAAGCACATTAATTGACAATATTAAGTGTTTACGTAGCATTAGGTACTTTAATGATAAAAAGACAATATTTCTGTTACGCTAATGCTTATCTTGATAAAAATAAATTTCTATGCCTTTAGTGATTCCATGTACTGTAATAGATTACAAAGAGATTGATGTTTTAATTGTGTTTTTAGTGTCCTGATTTGTAAGACACTTCCTTTTTACTATGTCATAGCTCCAAACAACAATCAATTAGCATGTATCTACCAAAATTCAGAATAATATACTAAACAACTATATTATGGAATAATGGAATAATGAAGAATCATTCACATTGGAGCATTTTAATTTCTTCCTCTCACTAAATAATGACATTATTAAATAGAAGGAAAATAAAGCAGATGTTTTATTATTGTCACTCTTTCTAAAATATTGTTCTAGTGTATTAATATTCATATACAAACATTTTATGAGTTATCTGCTTTTCTTTAAGATTTCAGATTTCCTATGTTGCAGATTATAGTTGTAGTAGCAATATTTTTGAACCAAAGTACAGGTGTATATCAGAGATATTGCAGATTCAGTTCCAGACTACCATAATACAAAAAAAAAAAAAAATCAAAATAAAGTGAGTCACATAAAATTTTTGGTTTCCCAGTATATGTAAATATAAGTTTGCACTATACTGTTGTCTATTAAATGTGCAATCGTATTATGTCTAAAAAACAATGCCCATACCTTAATTAAAATACTTTATTGCTAAAAAATACTATCATCTGAGCCTTCAGCAAGTAGTAATCTTTTTGTTGATGACAGGTCTTGCCTTGATGTGAATGGCCCCTGACTGATCCGGGTGGTGGCTGCTGAAGGCTGGGGTGGCTGTGGCAAACTCCTTTCATAAAATATTTCTCTATAGCATGTGATACTATTTGCGAGCATTTTACTCATAGTAGAACTTCTTTCAAAATTGGAGTCAATCCTCTCAAACCCTGCTGATGTTTTATCAACTAAGTTTGATATCAACTAAGTATGATTTAGAATATGTAATATTCTAAATCCTTTCTTGTCATTTCAACAATGTGCACAGCATCTTCACCTGGAACAGATTTCATTTTGAGAAACCACTTTCTTTGTTCATCCATGAGAAGCAACTTCTCATCCATTAAAGTTTTTATTATTATTATTATTTCAGCATATTATGGAGTACAAATGTTTAGGTTACATTTATTGCCTTTGCCCCACCTGAGTCAGAGCTTCAAGTGTGTCCATCCCCCAGACGGTGTGCACCGCACCCATCATGTGTGTATATACCCAGCAAAGATGTGTAAACAGTCCATTAAAATTTTATCAAGAGATTGTAGCAATTCAGTCATATCTTCGGGCTCCATTTCTAATTCAAGTTCTCTTGCTGTTTCTAGCACATCTGCAGTGACTTCCTCCACTGAAGTCTTGAATCCTTCAAAATCGTCCATGTTGGAATCACCTTCTTCCAAACTCCTGTTAATATTGATATTTTGACCTCTTCCCATGAATCACAAATGTTCTTAACGGCATCTAGAATGGTGAATCCTTGCCAGAGGTTTTCAATTGACTTTGCCTAGATGCATCATCTACCATCTTTGGCAGCTATAACCTTACAAAATGTATTAAATAATAAGACTTGAAAGTAAAAATTACTCCTTGATCCATGGACCAAATAATAGATGCTGTGTTAGCAGGCATGAAAACAGCATTAATCTCCTTGCATATCTCCATCAGAGCCCTTGGGTGACAAAGTGCCTTGCCAATAAGCAGTAATATTTTTAAAAGAATCTATTATTCTGAGCATTAGGCCTCAACAGTAGGCTTAAATATTTAGTAAACCATTCTGTAAACATATTTACTGTCAAGCAAGTTCTGTTGTACCTTTTATAGAGCAGAGGCTGAGTAGTCCTAGCATTTTGGAAATGGTAAATGAACATTGTCTTCAACTAAAGTCAGCATCTGCATTAGTCCCTAATAAGTGAGTTAACCTGTCCCTTGAAGCTTTGAAGGCAGGCACTGACTTCTTGACTTCTCTCTAGCTATGAATGTCCGAAATGGCATCTTCTTCCGATAGAATGCTGTTTTGTCTACATTGAAAATGTGCTGTTTAGTGTAGCCACTTTCATCAGTGTTCTTAGCTAAACTGTCTGGATAACTTGCTGAAGGTGCTTACTGCTTAACTTTGCACTTTCACATTATGGAAACAGCTTCTTTCCTCAAACCCCATGAACTATCCTCTGCTAGATTCAACCTTCTCTTCTGTAGCTTTCTTAGCTCTATCCACCTTCACAGAATTAAAGAGGGTTAGTGCCTTATTTTGGATTAGGCTTTGGCTTAAGGGAATGTTGTAGCTGGTTTGGTCTTCTATCCAGAACACTAAAAATTTCTTCCTATTAGCAATAAGGCTGCCTTACTTTCTTATCATTTGTATGTTTCCTGGAGTAACACTTTAAATTTCCTTCAGGAACTTTTCCTTTGCATTCACAACTTGAGTAACTGTTTGGTGCAAAAGGAGTATATTTTGGCTTATTTCAACTTTCAACATGTCTTTCTCACTAAGCTTAATCATTTCTAGTTTTTCATTTAAAGTGAGAGATGTGCAACTCTTCCTTTCACTTGAATACTTAGAGGCCATTATAGGGTTATTACCTGGTATAATTTCATTATTGTTGTGTCTTAGGAAATAAGGAGACTTTAGGAGAGGATAAAGACCAGGGGAACCAGCCAGTTGGTGGAGCAGTCAGAATATACAGCATTTCTCAGTTAAATTAGCTGTCTTATGTGGCTGTGGTTTGTGGTACCTGAAAACAATTACAATAGTAGCATCAAATATCACTGGTCATGATCATTGTAACAGATTTAATAATAATAAAAAAGTTGGAAATATTGAGAGAACTACCAAAATGTGATTTAGAGACACAAAGTGAGCACATGCTATTGGAAAAGTGGCCCTAATAGACTTGCTCGACGTAGAGTTGCCATAAACCTTCAATTTGTAAAAAGAAAACCAAGCCTCCCCCACAATATCTGCAATGTGCAATAAAACAAAGTACAGTAAAATAAATTATGCATATATATATATATATATAGGGTTAGGGAAAATAAGACCACATTGAGACTGTCTGTGAAAACTTGGGACCTATATTTGTTACAATTATAATAAACTACATAATGAAGATTGCACACATTGACTGAAGGTTTACTATGTGCCAAATACTATACATTTTTTAAATTGGTACATGATAATTGTATGCATTTATAGAGTACAGAGTGATATTTTGATACATGTATGCAATAAGCAATGATCAAATCAGGGTAATTAGGATTTCCATCACCTTAAACTTTTATCATTTCTTTATGTTCTGAACATTCAAAATCCTCTCTTCTAGCTATTTGAAAATACACCACACTTTTATGTCTTTTCTTTTCTAATGTTCACAAGAAATCTGTGAGGTAAATAATATTTTTATTCTCCCTTTTGCTCTGACCTGTTAAACATTGCTCTAGGTCACAAAGTTAGTTAGAGCTGGATTTGAACAAAAGTTGTTCTGACTTCAAAGCTCAAGGCCTTGACTACTAGGTAATAGCACTTCTTTGAGAGTCTTTTAAGTTATATGGATTAAAAAAGTGGCTTAGAGTCATAAAATTGTTTGAACTATAGGTCCAAAAGAGTGCTTCGTTAGTTGGTGGGTCATTAATGACGTTACTCATGGATATTCTGAGTGGAGGCAACATGTTCTTGTGGAAGAGAACCAAACAAGAAGTCTGTGGTGTAAGTACACATGTTCACCAAGATCTCTGATTCTCTTCTCTTTCTGGAGACATGCATCCTTGAAGTTATTAGATATGGTAAACAACTTGATTTCTGCAATAAAATGAGAATAGAAGTCACATATGCCATTTCTGGATAGGAGCATTTAAGGACAGATATGACATTCTCTATGTTCTCTTCCTTTGCCATAATAATTATGAAAGACTGTGTTTATGACATTGTGGGTAAAGAAATAAGAGCAAACCAGCCTGGAATATTGAATGACTATCAGATGTCTGGGAAACTCACCAAGACTAAGAGTGGACTTTGTGTGAGTGAGAAAAAAACATTTGATGTGTTAAGTTCCTGGGATGCTGATACACAATGTAAATTCACCTAACCTGATTGACAAATTTTCAGACCACTTGGGTTCTATATATGGCCCTAATTTTCACAGGCAGTGATGCTTAACACTTAATATGTATGAGACTTAGCTTTTATTAATTTTGTTTTGTTTTGTTTATTTCAGCATATTATGGGGATACAAATGTTTAGGTTATGTGTATTGCCCTTACCCCCCTTTCCCCCTGAGTCAGAGCTTCAAGCGTGTCCATCCTCCAGATGGTGCACATCACGCTCATTATGTATGTATATACCCATCAAAATTATTATTTCTAGTCTATGCCTTCCTTCCAAGATTTTGGGGGTATATCACATGACCTTATGAGAGAACATATATGAAAGCTCTATAAACTGCAATGAAATGTAATATTTATTATTTTTAAGGTAGAAGTTATAGTTTGTTCTTCACCTCCACTATTTAGAGAACAGTGTTCACTGACGTGACTAATTTTTCAAAAGCTAGGGTTAGTTTTTTTTCTACAGATGGCTGACTGAGGAATTTCAGGCATGCCTCAGCTACTTAAAAAAAAACCAAAAATTAGGTAGATAATCATACTTTGAATACATTATCTAAGAGGAAACATGAGTGTTCAATGGAAAAGTGATAGGGAACACTAAAATCTAAGAAGAAGAAGGAAAACAAGCAGCTTGTGTGTCTGGGACCAGCCAGGAACTGGGAGTAAATCTCCAATATGGGAGAGGGAGAGTGAATATCTTCCTACAGTCCACTTTCCCACTGGGGAATCATACAATCATACAAGAGATAACTTTGATCCTCCCAATCCCTGCTTCTGATTTGGAGAGTGGCCGGGAGTGGAAAGAAACTGCTCCAGGGAGGAAATATGCCTTGGGTCCCATGCCCTTTCTGGGACCTGAGACGCTATAGTAAGATGCCATTCTCAATCCTGGCTTTTTACAGACTGTGCAGTACTTGGAATCAGTGGAATCACTTATGACCACTAGGGAAACTGAGCCTGCTGCTTATGGAGACAGAGTGTGAGTGGAGAGTGGGCTTCCATATATAGGACTTAGAAGTGAGCATAGCATGGGCTGCAGCTGCCAGTGCTGGAAATATGTAACTCCCCCTTGGACATGAGCAGGAAGAGTTGCATCAGAGGCTTGGTTTTGAGCTAGATGGGGGCTGCTATGTCCCAGGGATGAATTCTGGGCTAGATGTGAATTTCCCATCTCAGTGAACAGTTGGTTTGGCCGTGATAGCTGGGAAGTAGAAGAGAGCCCTACTAGAACTGGGGCATGAGAAAGATGCAAGTGTCCCACCTGCCAGTCAAGGTTGTGGCCATTGTGACTAGTCTATCTCCCCACAGCAGGACCTCAATGCACCAGTGGCCACCCCTCACCCAAGCATTTCACCAGGGGTTGAGGATCACTCTGACCTCCCATCACAGCTGGTGCATGCACTTGCCATTGGGAGGCCTGAGTGCAAGTTCACTCACCCTGGCTCCTCTTGGCTCCACCCTACCCTGAGATAGTGAGGGATTCAGAGCTCTGGGCTTTCCACAACCCTATCCATGAACTGGGACACCCAAACACTGCTCCCAGGACACAGAGGTTGGATACAAGCACTCTACCCCTACCACTTCACTTGGCTCCTACCTGAAATTGCCACTTACTGGTCTGGAGGCTAACCTGCACAGCCATTGCAACCACTACCAACACAAGCACACAGCACTTGGAAATCAGAAGAGCATCTCAACACCACAGCTATCATCATCCCCTATGCTGTGTTGCCTGCCCAGGAGTTTGAAAGCCTGCTTACCCATCCAATACACTGCTACTACCACTGGCATCTGAGAAAGCCACCCAGAGGTCCAAGCATTGGCTTCCCTGGAACTTCCAACACAGGAGCCAGCATGCACACCCCCAGGGCATAAGGATAGAAATTCTTATCCAACCACTGCTACCACTCAAACCTGAAGATGGGCCCATCTGGCACTTCAGTCCCTAGCATAAATTCACCACAGCCTCCACCACCAAAAACTGCACCCTAATATACCAAGGAACCAGAGATACCACTAAAACTATTTATAGCCAATGAAATTATACAGTCTTCACTGCTGCACACACCCAAAAACAAAGCCAAAGGACCTTAACCAACCAACCAAGTCATATCTTCAGGAAAATGTCCCTGTCAATAAAAATAAATTAAAGATTAAAAAATGTATCCCAAGAATGGAAAAATAAGCACCACATATACTCACCAGCAAATCGGTTTCACTGATCAACACCTAAGTGGACATATGGGAATAACATTTATTGGGCATCAGGCAGATGGGAGGGGGGAGGAGGGGATTGGTGTATACATACATAACGAGTGCAATGCGCATCATCTGGAGGATGGACACACATGAAGCTCTGACTTGAGGGGGGCAAGGGCAATATATGTAACCTTAACATTTGTACCCCCATATTATGTTGAAATAAAAAAAATTAAGAACTGATAGTTATAACAGTTGTACAGAAATCAGCACAAAGACACAGAAAATAGGAAAAAGCAAGGTAATAGGACATATTCAAAGCAATTCCACAGCAATAGATTATAACTCAAAACAAATCTTCAAAACACCAGATAAAGAATTCAAAATACTGATTTTAAAGAAGATTGATGAGATTCAAGAGGAATCTGAAAACCCATACAAAGAACTCAGAAAATCAATTCAGAATATAAATGAGAAATTTACCAAGATGATTGATATATTTTTAAAAAACTAAATAGAATTTTTGGAACTGAAAATTTCATTGAATGAAATACAAAATAAATTTGAAAGTTTCAACAGTAGATTAGACGAGGATGAAGAATTTCAGAACTTTAACACAGGTCTTTGAAAATAATCTGGTCAGATGAAAATAAACATAAAAGAACAAAATGGGATGAAGAAAGTTTTTGATATGCTTGGGACTACATAAAATGACCAAACTTATCAATTATCACTATTTGCTAGGATGAAGAGAGCTCAAAGGCTTAGAAAACCCACTTAATGAAATAATAGACAAAACTTCCCAAGTCTATCAAGAGATTTGGACATCAAGATACAGAAGTCTCAGTGATCCCCAGGCAAATGTAATAGAGAAAAGACTTTGCCACAGCATATTAAGATCAAACCACCTGAAGTCAAAGTTGAAACAATCAATTCTAAAATCAGCAAGAGAAAAAACAGCAGTCACCTATAAAGGAAATCCAGCAGACTAACAGCAGATTTCTCAGCAGAAACCTTACAGGCCTGAAGAGAACAGCATGACATATTCAAAGTTTTAAAAGAAAGAAAACCTTCTAGCCAAGAATTCTATGTCCAGCAAGATTAACCTTTATAAACGAAGGAGAAATAAAGTCTATTCCAGACAAGCAAATACTGAGGGAATTCATCACCACTAGACTGGCCTTAAAGGATAAGTTCAAGGGATTCCCAAACTTTCAAGAAAAAAGATCACATTAATCATCATAAAAACACCTGAAAGTATAAAACTCACTGGTAAAACAATCACACAAAAGAGGAAGAGAAAAAAATCACATTGCACCACTACAGAATTCCACCAAACTACAATGACAAACAGAGAAAAATAAAGAATTTATAAAACAACTACATAACAATATGACAGAAACAGAAGTTCACATATCAATATTAAACTTGAATTTAAATGGATTGAATGTTCCACTTGAAAGATATAGATTGGCTGGATGGCTAAAACAGCATGATTCAAATATATGCTGCTTATAAAATACATACCTTAATCTGTAAAGATGCATATAGACTTAAAGTACAGGGGCAAAAAATTATAATACTCTCAAACAGAAATCATAAGCCAGTAAGAATAGCTATATCTATATCAGACAAATCATACTTTAAGTCAAAAACAGTAAAAAAAAAAAAAAGGACAAAGCATGCTATTACATAAGAAAGGAAACATTACAACTCATACCACAGAAATAGAAAAGATAATCAGAGACTATTGTGAACAACTATATGCTCCTAAACTAGAAATCCTACAGGAAATGCATAATTTCCTAGAAACATACAACTCCTTAAGATTGAACCAGGAAGAAATAGAAAACCTTAACAGAACAATAACAAGTAGCAAGATTGAATCAGTAATGAAAAATCTCCCAACAAATAAAAGCCCAGAGCCAGGAAGAGTCACAACTGAATTCTACCAGAAGCACAAGGAAGAACTAATACCAATACTGTTGAAACCTCAAAATAAGAGACCACATACAACAAACCCAACATCATACTGAATGGGGCAAAGTTGAAAGCATTTCCTCTATGAACTGGAACAAGACAAGGATACCCACTTTCACAACTCATATTCAACATAGTATAGGAAGTTCTAGCGAGAACAATCAGGCAAGAGAAAGAAATAGAAGGCATCCAAATTGGAAAGGAGGACACTAAATTATCCCTGTTTGCTGATGATATAATTTTACATCTAGAAAAGCCTAAAGACTCCACCAAAAAACTCTTAGATTTGATAAATGAATTCAGTAATGCTGCAGGATAGAAAATCAATGTACAACAATCAATAGCATTTCTACACACCAATAATGATATAGCTGAGAATGAAACCAAGAAGACAATCCCATTTATAATAGCTATAAAAAGTAAAATAATAAAATAGCTAGTAAATCAAACCAAGGGGTGAAAGATCTCTACAAGAAAAACTACAAAACACTAATGAAAGAAATTTTAGATGACATAAAGAAATGGAAAAACATCCCACACTCATGAACTGAAAGAATTAATAGGCTGAGTGCGGCAGCTTACGCCTATAATCCTAGCACTCTGGGAGGCTGAGGCGGGTGGATCGTTTGAGCTCTGGAGTTCGAGACCAGCCTGAGCAAGAGCGAGACCCCGTCTCTACTAAAAATAGAAAGAAATTAGCTAGACAACTATAAACATATAGAAAAAGTTAGCCGGGCATGGTGGCACATGTCTGTAGTCCCAGCTACTTGGGACGCTGAGGCAGAAGGATTGCTTGAGCCCAGGAGTCTGAGGTTGCTGTGAGCTAGGCTGGTGCCATGGCACTCTAGCCCAGGCAACAGAGTGAGACTCTGTCTCAAAAAAGAAAAAAAAAGGAATTAATATCATTAAAATGACCACACTGCCTAAAGCAATCTACAGATTCAATATAATCCTTATCAAAATACCAATGCCATTTTTCAATGAATTAGGAAAACAATCCTAAAATTCAAATGGAAAAACAACAACAACAACAAAAAGGAACCAGAATAGCCAAAACAATCTTAAGCAAAGAGAATAAATCTGAAGGTATCACATTGCCGGACTTGAAATTATACTAATATTACAAGGCTATAGTAACCAAAACAGCATGGCAAAGGTATAAATGTAGACACATAGATCAATGGAACAGAATAAAGAATCCAGAAATAAAGCTGCATATTTACAGCCAACTTATCTTTGACAAATCCAACAAGAACATACATTGGAGAAATGACACTGTTTTCAATAAATGGTGCTTGGAAAATTGGATTGCCATATGTAGAAGGAACATAGATCCCTATATCACCATACTCCAAAATTAACTCAAGATGGCTTAAAGCTTTAAATGTAAGACTGGAAACTACACAAATACTAGAAAAAAACCTATGGAAAACTTTTCTGGACATTGGTGTATGTAAAGAATTTATGACTAAGACCTGAAAAGCACAGGCAACTAAAACAAAGAGAGATAAATGGAACTTAATTATACTAAAGAGCTTCTGCACAACAAAATAAATAATCAACAGAGTGAACAATCTGCAGAATGGGAGAAAATATTTGCAAACTATTCACCTGGCAGAGTACTAATATCCAGAATTTACAAGGAATTCAGACAACTCAACCACCCCCCGAGAAAAATTAATTTCATTAAAACATGGACAAAGGACATGAATAGACATTTTTCAAAAGAAGACATACCAATGGCCATAGGTATATGAAAAAATGCTCAACATCACTAATAATCAGAAAAATGAAAATTAAAGCCACAGTGAGATATTATCTTTGCCTAATCAAAAATCATATTATTAAAAATAAAGAAAAAAAGCATTGACACGGATACAGAGAAAAGGGAACTCTTAAATGCTGTTGGTTGGAATGTAAATTAGTATAACCTCTATGGAAAATACAGTGGAAATTTCTCAATGAACTAAAAATAGAACTACCATTTGATCCAGCAATCCTGAATATCTACCCAAAGGAAAATAAATGAATTTATCAAAAAGGTACCTGCACCCATATGTTTATCACATCACTATTCACAGTAGAGAAGATATTGAATCAACCGAAATGTCCATCCAAAGATGATTGGATAAAGAAAATGTGTTGTGTGTGTGTATATGTGTGTGTGTGTGTGTGTGTGTGTGTGTATATACAATGGAATACAATTCAGCCATAAAAAGAATGAAATCATGTATTTTGCAGCAACATGGATGAAACTGGAGGTCATTATCTTAAGTGAAACAAGCCAGACACAAAAAAGTTCTCACCTATAAGTGGGTGCTAAAAAATGTGTACACATGGACATAGAGAGTGGAATGATAGATAATGGAGACTCGAAAGGGTGAGGGGTTGGTAGGGGAGTGGTGATGAGAAATTACTTTCTGGATGCAATGTATATTATTCAGGTGATGGATACCCTAAAAGCCTTGAATTGATGACTACACAATCTGTGCATGTAACAAAATTACACTTGAACCCCATAAATTTATATAATTTTTAACAAGTTAGGGATAGATGATAAAATGCATTTTGTGCATTGGTGACAAAATCATAAAGTTCAAATGCCTATACTGATTCATTTCAAGATAAAAAAATTATTTGCTTAATACAACATAGGGAGAGTAGGATTTACTCAATTGTGATGGGAACTGGGCAAGGAGTTATGATGGAATTTATAAAGAAACAAAACCCAAGGATGACAACAATGAGAAATATTTGTTCCAAAGACAACATAATATTTTTAAATAGCTAAATACTTAAGACTTTTAATAAACTTCACAATATGTTAAGCATTTATGAGATTTCTTGTTAATTCCAATTGTCAAGGATGGTAAATCCATAGTTTAAATAAATTTTGATACCAAAGGCACCAATATTGCCCTTGAAATGAAGTATCAAGGGACCGGAGATAAATTTTAGAATATATTTCTCTCTGTTATCTTCTACCCCTCTGAGGAACATTAAACAATTCCCAAATGAGGGGAAAAAATGGTCTTTAATGATTTACTAACCATAACCCACAGAAGTGTCACTACAAATATGATCTGATATGTAAGCAAAGGTGAATAGTTCATTCTATATTTTGAATTTATACATTTAAGCATCACATATTCAGTCTCTTGATGAAAGCTCTTCTACTGAGGGATGGGCCTTTCTTAACCATGTACCTTGCAAAATCTCAAATAATATTTTTATGTGCTTTCCCTTCTCATCATGGAGCTTATACCCCATCCCTCCTAGTGTGAACTGGACATAGTGACTCATTTCACAGAAATAGAGTATGAAAAGTAAAAAATGCTAACTTTATAAGAGAAAAAGTTGAAAAACAACACGTTAAAAAAGTGATCAAGGTTCATATAACCAGTGATGTCATAAGAATATCATGTACCTCTTGATATGACATCATGAGAAGGGCACTTAACCTTTATAGTATTTTTCCCCTGAATTCATAATCCTAGTTTAATTATGAGAAAAGCATCAGAAAACCAAAATGAAGATACATTTTTCAAAACGCATGACTAGTTCTCTTTAAAACAGTCAATGTTGTGAAAAACAAGGACAGACTCTAAGGACATGTCACAGACCAGAAGTGACTAAGGGAGACATGGCAACTGTCTTAGATCATTTGTCCTGCTGTAACAAAACACCTGAGACTGGATAATTTCTAAACAATAAAAATTTATTTTCCACAGTTCTGGAGGCTGGAAGTGTGAAAGTAAGGCACCTGCAGGAATGATATGTGTTACTCTCTGCTTTCAAGATGGTACATTGTTGCTGTAACCTTCAGAGGGGAGGAATACTGCATCCTCATGTGGCAGAGGGATGGAAGGGCAAGAAGCACTTGCTTCAACATTGAGCCCTTTTATAATGATGCTAATTCCACACATGAGGGAAAAGCTTTCATGACTTAATCACCACCCAAAGGCCATACCTTTTAATATTGTTGCATTGGGGATTAAGTTTCAAAATGAATTTTTGAAGGCACACCATCATTCAAGCCACAGCAGCAACTACATGCAACATGGTATCCTGAATGAGATCCTGCAACAGAAAAAGGACATAGAGGAAAAACTGGTGAAATTGAAATAAAGTCCATAGATTTGTTAATAATAATAATGTAGCAATTTTTTTCAATTTTGTCAAATGCATAATAATAATCAAGATGATAACTTCATGGGAAAATGAAACTGGGTGAAACGGGTAAGGGATATATGAGAACTCTTGTCTTAATCAAAAATCTCCAAAGAAACAGAACCAACAGAATATACATATTCCACACAACTATAGAGGCTGAGAAGTCCCAAGATCTGCAGTTGGCAAGCTGGATAATCAGTAGAATCAATTCTCTAGTCCCAGTGTGAATCTGAAGGCAGAAAAAAAAAAAGCACCAAAACCAATATCTGAGATCACCATATCAATGCAGCCAGGCAAGAGGAAATCCCCCCTTACTTGCAGTAGTGTGAGACTTTGTGTTCTATTGAAACCTTCAACTGAGTGGATGGGGCTCATCCACATTAGGGAAGTCAATTTACTTTCCTTAGTCTACTGATTTAAATGTTAATCTCATCCAGAAACACCCTCACGAACACATCTAGAATAATGTTCTACCAAATGTCTGGGCACTCTTTGACCCAGTCAAGTTGACACATAAAATTAATCATCATCTCTCTATACTAACTTTTTAACTTTTCTATAAATCTAAATTATTAAAAGTAAAAAGTTAATCTAAAAAAGTCTATCCAGAATGTTTTAGTTATGCTTATGCAAGGATCAGACTGGATACCTGTTGTAAATCCCTTCTAGTTTGTACTTTGATACAAATTTATGACAATTGCACTCAATCACTGTAAGCTCCTTGAGGGTAGGACTCTATGATATTCATCTTGGTATCTCTAGCACTTAGCATAGCCCTTGACAAGTATTTGTTGAATAAATAAACACTACCATCTCATTATAAAAAGTTTCAAACTGGATTTTCATGGAAATCCCCTCACTTCCCTGTAGGTAAAAAAAAAAATCTTTTTAGAAGAGGCTATTGGAAAGGCTAAAACACATTTCCTTTATATATCAAGTGCAACAATAGATAAAGCAAGTGGCTGCAAATCACTCGTGTGTCTCCCAACATATGAAAGCTGTTCAAGGTATTTTCCCATGTTTTATGATATCAGCAAGAGCCTTCTAAATGACTGATTACAACCTCGTATTTATTCACTATCCATCTTTTATCTTATAATGCAATTGCTGTGCCAGGTTGTAAATTTGAACATGCTTATTTGGAATTTTCAAAGCACATAACCTAGAATCCTGTGGATGTATGATTCTCCATGTTATTGTAGGATCTTATCACAAAGTATATTCTTTAACATTCTCACATTTGAGCTCAGAGCCATATGCACATGAAGCCTTTGAGGGGAAGTGCCATGAATTTTTGAGATTAAACTGTGCAAAAATGTTCAGCTTCTCTCTTGCTGTATTCTACAACCAGAAATGAATGTTAAATGAATGTCAATAAGAAATATAGAATGTGTACTCTTAAATCCTGAGTTTAGAGCATATCCAGAGTGAATTGTTGTAATAATATTTTCCCAAGGTTTTATCTTAATTTGGAGTAGGTTTAAATGTGCAAAATTGTAGCCTTTAATCTAAAATATTTATTTTGAACAAAGTTAAAAATTTTATTCATAGATATAGAGTTAAACTCTTGAAATAAACTGAAGTTAGAACAATGTAGAAAAAGGAGGCCGAAAAAAATAAAGCCAATAATTGTAGGAATGAAGTATCACGCTGGGAAGAGCAAGGGCAACACACAGGTGTGCAGTGTTGTTTTCACTGAGTTTTGACAAAAGAAAATAAATCAGAACTCACCACTCTTCTGGAAATAGTCCTAGGATAAAGGCAGGAGCCTGCAGACAATTCTACAATCCACTGGTGCAAAGAAGGGAGGTACTTATGATTTACCCATTTAATCACATTGATAAAGAACCTCTTTTCTAGATCATTAACGTAACATGGGTTTTTTAGTCTTTCACTCATGTCTGAAGTGGTAGATGGGACCTGGACGCATTTTGATCATGGAAAAGGACCTCCCTCTCATCTCAGTCCCATTTCAAAGAATTCAGATTATTTTTGAAATAGATATTCTGCAATGGTTAATTTCATGTGTCAACTTGGGAAGGCCCTGATGCATAATCAAACACTAATCTAGGTGTTATTGTGAAAGTATTTTTTTTTGTAGATGTGGTTAACATCTGCAATACATTGATTTTAAGTAAAGGAGATTATCCTTGATGATGTAGATAGGTCTCATCCAATCAGTTGAAGGCCTTAGGACAAAAACTGACGTTTCTTGGAAAGGAAAAAATTCTGCTTCGAGACTGCAGAATCAACTTCTGACTAAGTTTCCAGCCTGTTGCACTTCTTACACCTTTCATACTTGCCAGCTCACACAATTGTGTGAGCTAATCACTTAAAAAATAAATTTCATATATAGATATATAGATACAGGTATAGGTCTAAATATAGTTATAGACATATATCTGATTAGATATAGGTAGGTAAGTGTAGATATAGATATTCTATATGTATAGCTATATCATCTATATCTGTCTATATCTGATCTCCTATTGGCTCAGTTTCTCTGGAGCATCCTTATTGACACACCATCTTCACTCTTAAGTTTCAAATGAAGTTAAAACTAAGTAAATAATAACGATATTGGTGGGGCAATCAAAAAATTATATATAATAATTTTCTCTTTGTACTCTTCAGCCATATCATCAGTTTGGTGAATAGCTGGTCAATGAAATTAGCAAAGCTATTTTCAAAAGTGCATGAAGTAGCAAAGTCTTAATTTAACATTTCCCAGTATTAGTTAGAATAACTAGTAGAATAGTTACATAGATAAGACTGGTCTGTGTTTAGAAGTGCCTTTCCTCTGAAAATCGAGTGTTCCACAAGTGGGAAAAATGTAAATTCTCTCAAAGTTCTTAAAGCTTTTCAAGATATGTATATTTCTCATAACGCTAGCTATACTATACACAGCAACACTGCACAATAGAACTATCTGTGACGATGGATTTCTGGACATTGAGCAGTTGAAATGTGGCTAGAATGATGGAGGAATTAAATTTCAAATTTTATTCAATTGTGCTTATTTTAAATTTAAATATATGTAGCTACATGGCACTGGTGTCTACCATGGTAGACAGTATAGACTTTATTACATGTATTTTAAACATAAACCTTAAGTTTAAGTAAAAACATAAATATTTGTAGGGTCAATGTAAACTGAGTAACATAATTATGGCGTTTGAAATGTCTTTCTTATGTCACTTTAAATATAAATTTCCATTATTATGTTCTCTTGAGATAGTATGGGGTACATGTATCATTTTTAAAAAGGTTTCATTCACAATGTGAATAATTTGTACATTTTAAATATATTTTTGTTGAGAAGAAGATTTTATCATTTAATAATTTTACATTTCTAGTGTTCCTTCTCATTCACTTGTATGATGATGTTCTCACTAGAGAGAAATCCTTTGAGGTATATATATAAGGTTAGCTTTTTCTTTGAATTGACCAAAACTTTTATTGGGGTAATTTTTATATCTAAAATAACTTCCATCTAAAATAAATGAGTACATCTTGCTGTAATATGACATATATTACTCCCTTATTTAGTTTTTACAAATAATTATGTATGCATAAGAATTTCAGTGCTAAATATCATTATCATTGGTCACATTTTTGGAACTGTAGAGTATAAAATAATAAATTTTTATTTAGACTAAGGATACAGTGTCTCAAGCATGTTGGGATCATTCAAACACCAAAAAATGTTATTCTTTCACTAAGCACAAGAAACTGCAGCCATCAGAGTAATTTCTTACAAGGTATATTTTGGGCCTGTGAATTCAGTCATTAAGCCCCTGCTTTTATATATTCTCATCTGAAAGTGAGCATCCCAAATTAGCCATATTGCTACAGTGGGGCTGTGAAACATTTATAAAAGAAGTAGCTCCCAATAAACTTATCTGTACAAGTCCAACTACAAATCAAGTTGTAAAGGAATATTTACGCAGAGAATCATTTGAACTAATGACCAAGCCACAACTAGAGGTACGCTTTGGAATTTGTTTTTAAGAATAATGTACTTATTTTCTGCATGCTTTATTTACCAAATATGGCACAAATCCAAGTGAATTTACACAGGTAATGGACTATTGGAGAAATTCTGGAATGTACGTGATGCTTTCTCAGCTGTCCCCTGTTTACATTTCAGCTGTTAGCCCAAGCCACACATTTTGAATAATAAAATGGAATTTCTTGAGATTTTAAGAGGATTTTAAGAATTTGAATCCTTTGCTACTTTCCTTTATGTGGGTAGAAGTCATTCTAGAAAAATTCAGTCTGTTTTCTAATTTATGCAACTTCTCAGTTTAGTTCAACATTGATTCAACATTGTTTGGGTACATATTGTATGCTTGGGGAAAATATAATTATGTATTTCTACCAGTTCCCTGTATCTCTTCTCAACTATCTTTTACATATTATCAGCTCTTTGAAGATAATGACTGGATCCATTATTTAATATGTAACCTGACCCCTCCATATACTGCAATGCCTACTTATTGGCCAAGGAAGGGTGTGAGAAAATACATCATTGGATGGTAACCAGAAGGTTTTCTTGTCTAAATGTGGAAGACTTCACTGGTATCAGTTCACCGTATGGAAAGGGAATTGAGCTTCTTCTTATTTAGATTCAACTCCCATTGACTTCATATAAGGTTGTCACTGAATAAAACCTTCGGAATTACCCTTTTGTGATTAATTTCTGTTTTGGAAAAATCACATCATAAAACATTTTACCCACCTTCCTACCTACCATTCCTTCTTTCAACTTTGGGGGGCAGGACAGATTTAGTTAATGATACTGTGGGGGCTAAAAGGAATTGGATATTTAATGATTTTCACTTCATTTCAAATGACCCTTCAAATAGCTGCTTTGGGAATGAAACTCATTATTCTGTGAGGGTAATACAGGAAACATTTTCTTTCAGTTGCAAACACAGTCCCCCTGGCATAAGATATTTTAAATCTTTGGCATTAAACCTCCTGAAACCCATCTGTGTTGAAAATTAATTTTTTGCTTTGGGGCATTTTATATTTACATATTTTCTTTTTATTCCACAATATTTAATCTAGTGAGAAAATACCTTCTTAGGCCAAGCATAGAATCTAACCCACAGGAGCACTAGGTAGGGGAAATCTCTGCAGTGTACAACCACAACTGAGTATATTATTTGTAACAGTAATTATTTTAAAACAGCAAATGCATGGAGATTTCCTCCTATCTTTCAATCTTTTATCATTCATATGAAATATAATAAAATTTGATGAATTTTAACAAACATTGATGAAAATAAACCATACCTATAATTACATACTCAAAACTCTTTTCATCCAATAGGCAACTCTAAAATCTTCAAGTTGGTCAGAAAAGCAATGTCCATGATTCTGCCTTCTTTCTGGGTTGAATAAAAATGTACTGAATTATTCTTATCTGGCCTTTTTTTGTTTGGTGACATTGTCAAAAACATTGGTTCTAAACAAAAAGTGCTTTTGCTCCTGAGGGAATAGTTTGGCAGTTTCTGGAGACATTTTTAGTTGTCTTGACTGGGGAAGAGGAAATGGCATAAGTATCTACTGGGTAGAGGACAAGCATGCTGATAAATATCCTAAAATGCACAGGAAATCCTAATAGAACAGATAATTATTCAGTGTAAAATGTCAATAGTGCCAAGTTTGAGAAACCCTTGCCATAAAGAGAGAAATGTTCAAGGAAAAAAAATCTCAGCCACAAGGAAATTTGGTTTATGTTAAACACCTGTACCACACATTTTTATTGAAATGCTAGATCCTTCCATAAACTGACTGCTAAACTTCTTTATCCAAATTGACCAAAGTAATGCAAACATTAAAAACATAAAGAAAAATTAGATATCATGAATTACTTTTCAAGAAAAATGTTTTTAAATGCCAAATATGGAATCCCACTGAAACATGTAAAACATGAACCTGGAAGAGCATAGGGCTACTTAAAACTCTGATATATGACATATCTATACACCTGTAGCTCAAGGATTATTGCTATCATGATGATTATGAAGAAAGGGTAAAATAGATAGCTTGCATTTATTTTTTACATAAAAGACCACAGACCAAGCATAGGTCAATTTGGGTGCATTAAAAATTCTGGCTAGGACACTAGTTAGTAGTGTGGCTGTAGGGAATTTACCTAGCTTGCTAAGCCTTGAATTCCTCATCTTTAAATTGGGATACTAATAATTACACAATAGGGTCATTGGAAGAATTACAATAACAAATGTAGAAGCAGAAAAAATCAGTTGTAGATGGTTTAATATTATTTACTTTGCTGAAGTCTATTTTTAAATATTTTGCAATTCTTATGTGGAGAACATGTTAATTAGTATACTAATATATTAACTGAGAATATATAATTCATTAATGTATATGATCCCGAATGGTGCCACCAAGACCCATTTCTCTTAATAGATTGAAGTACCTATAGATCTACCATAGGCAGCATTTTGGACTGGATAGAAGAGTTCAGTGTGAACGTTTGGTGATAAAACTTTCTTAGATATCAAATGACTCAGAGTTGATAATTAATTTGAAAGCAAAAGCATCAACACTGTATCTTTTTTCTTGGTATCTTACCATGTTCTTAGGGACCTAATATGTAGCCCTTATGATGTCTGAAAGAATGAGATCTAGATTTATTCCTTGCATAGGATGTGTACACATCTAAAATGAAAATAAATGAAGACTATTTTTTACTGCAATGTATAGTTAGAACTTTTGTCACCCAATGTAAAGCATAATGATAGAAATAGCTTTCTTAAGATATAAATTCATAGATTATATTATATATCTCTGACAGAATTATCAAGAGAAGTAAAGGGTCTATAAAATACAACACAATTTGTTGAGGTTAATGTAATAGAGGGCAACTATGATTCTTTCTCTGTCCCAACATCTCTCCTTCTACAAAAATTTTGGCTACAGCAAAGCAATTAATGAGTGACAAGCTTTTCGTGTTGATAATTCTGGTAACAAAATAGTCTTAGAAGGAGTTCCAATATGTATTCAAATTCAAATAAACACTATATTACAGAAGGTTGCATGGCAGCAAAGCTCTAATGAATTATACATTTAAAATTTTGACAACTCTAGATATCTACCATTTCTTACCATTGTGTTTCCATAATTGTGAAACTAAAGTCTGACCTAACTGTCCAAAGACTCATTTTGCAGATAAATGTTTTCAGCATTCCCTCCATCACATTCTATAATGCTGACAGCATACCAAATTCATTGCTTGACTATATTCTACCCCTCTTGAATAGAGACTTCTTGTATTAAACGATGAGGGAAGTATTTGCTGTTCTATTATTTTTATCACATTGTAAACTCATATCTAAGTTTCTACTTGGATCATCTTATTTTTATTTGAGTGTCACTGCTTTGCAGTTTTCTTCAGATTGAAAATGATTGCACTTCAGTTTTTTCTCTTCAAATATGTTCCGTTTGTCTTAATCCACATACTAAATTTATACTATTTGGATAATTCCAACACCAACATCACATGATTTAAGGCTTTCCAGAGGTTTAGATACACTAATGATACAAGAATGCTGACTAATGACCTATAGCATTTGATTTCTCCATGCACTCAAATATACCAAAAATCTCAAAAGGAACATACAGATTTAAGTAATAAACAAAAGAAATGCTGGAACTAAATCATGCTTGATCTATAACAGAGGCTAGCCTTTTAGTATTTTAATAAAATCTTACATAGGGTGACATTTTTATAATTCTGATTTTATAAAACAATTTCTATTTTGATTTCAGATAAATTATAGTAAATTAAATAAAGTGCTGCTTTGGAGATGTTTTCAAAATACAATGACATTAATGAATTAATATTTCAGAAGTCACAGAATGTTGTGGCCTTTTGAAAAATTACTTAAACGTATATTTAAAACATCATATGTAATGTTAATAACAATAATAATATGTCTTAATAATATCAAACAAGAGCCTCTCTTTTAGTTATAGGAAGAAATTACACTGAATTTGACCATTGCACTGAAGAAAAATGAAGTATTACAGTTGCAATGAGCTAAACTACATAATCAGATTAGCTTTCAAGTGCTGATTACTATAGAATGATTTCAAAAACATTGAATTGGGGATGTACTTATTAAAATAAAAATGTGAATTTGACAAAATTAAAGCTCTTTGATCTTTGAAGTTTCCAAAATCTCTTAAGCTTCTTGAGCAAGACGTACATGTAAAAGAAAAAAAAAAAGCCTAAGAAACCTGGTAGCCTTTATTCAAGAATTTTAAAAAATATTATGTTGAGATGTTTCTTGTGTTAGTAAACTTTGATTTTGCAAAATGCCCTTTAATATTTTATGAAATTGAGAAAGTAGATACTATTGGTTCTGGATATAGTATATGTTTAATAAAGGCATTGCACTATTTAAATAGGAAGAGGCCTTTGTACTTACTCTTGCTCTCTTGTTCCCTATTTAGTTGAAAAGCCAGAACCCAGAAAGCACAATTTTCTCTCTGAAGGCTATAATTTCTGGTGGGGATATTTCACCTATATGGTTCCCTGTATGTTAACAAGAACTATGCATTGTTGAAGTTACAGATGTGCATAATGCATAATGTGCATAATTCATGACCTATGCAGTCTATTTCTTTTGTTAAATACCTACGATATTGTATTTGCCATGAATATAATGGAAAAAATATATACAGCTATGTCTGGGTTGAAGCAGACTTCTAAGAATGTACCATGGATTTAATTTACTTTGGACTTTCTATTTGCAAAGATATAAAAGCACCTTTTCATGGCATGAATAGCACTTCAAATAACATGCATTTGTTGCCTTACTCAGACGGTTAAAAACAAACTGGTCAAACCTTAAATACAGTAAACATTTTTAAGTGGAGGGGAGTAACAAAAAGTGTGTATTATAGGAAATAATTTGTGTGTCTTTTGTTTCTTTAAAAGTCAGAGCAATTTGAGGACTAGAGAACATATAACACAGGTAGTAGATAGATCAAATATTCCTTGAGCCTTTATTCCAGAAAAGCAAATGACCCCAATATGTTAAAATTATAGAATTTATTTCCAGAATTATTTTCATATTTAATTCTCATTTTAAATTTATCTAATGATCTATAAATCTTTGGAAACACCCACCTTTCTTTTTTATATATAGTTTGGGAAAGCATATGAAAGACTAAGTAATAATTTTTTTTATCTATTGTTAGATAATAGAACTTAATTAACAATTAATTACTCAATTGTTAAGCGTAATATACCAATATAATTAATATATAAATAAACAAGATTCTACATAGGTCACATCCATAAGATAGAATTTTTAAAGAGGTTCCATTTTATCATGAAAATGCTATTCTAATTTTGAAACTTTATACCATTTCTAACAAGTCTTTGCAACATATTCTGGCTTCATCTCCCTGTCTAAATTCATCATGCACACATGCATTCTTTACCCTTGCCACGCTGGCCTTGCTCCCACTTGCCAGAGGGCCTGAGACATCATTCTTTCCTTTTTTCACATGGTTAGCACTATTCAACCTTCAGCTCATACATCCATTATCCTTCCTTCAATTAATATTTCTCTAGATTCCTGTCTATATAAAAATCTTCTTATTGCCTCATTTTCACAGTACTTATTTACCATTGAAATGTTTCCATTTTTAAATAATTCTTTGCTTTATATTTATATATTCCATACTATTCTTTATGCACCATGACATAGGAATTGTGGTGGGTTTTATTTATCATTTAATCCCCAGTTCCCTGCATAGTTCCTGGCACATAGCAGGTACTTAGAATATGTTGTTGAATGAGTGGATTAAACTTGAAGCTAGGTATGTCCTACTAAATTCACTTCCCTGTCAATTCACATAAACATTTATGTCTTCTCCAGCAGATTATAAGAATTTTTCAGAGTGTAAATTATACAATATTAATATTTTTAATCTCTGACAATGCCAAACACAGTACTTTGTACATAGAAGCTATTCAATAAATGTTTATTACATGTCCAGATGGTACACCAGTATCTTATATGTTTTAAGGTTTACGTATTTAATCCATCTCATACCATTTAGAGATGAAAGTCAAGAAAAATCCTAACCTTTCTACTAATTCACAATCCTTATTTCCACTGTTCCCTAGTTTAAAATAGAAATAAATATATATCAGTATGTACGTGTAGGTATACCTATAACTTACTGTTGAGTAGGCACAGTCAGCACCTGCCATGGTCGATGTGTGCCAGGGGCCTTTAAAAAGTCCTAAATGCACCATAATACTCACTCTCTGGTCTGGCCCTGGTATCTAAGGTTTTCATAGTAATTTCCCATTTTATTACATAACCAAAGACTTCTGGTAAAACAGGATGTTAGTTATGCGAAGTTACTGCACTAAGCAATAGTGGTGATTTACTCTTAGCTTAGTTAAAGGTAGGTAACAAGCCAACAGAGGGGTAAATTTTAATGAAGGTGAAGAGTTCAGCTAAAGTGTGACTAATGGCATGCTTCTTGGGATGTGGCAAGGATTAGAGAACAAAGGACGAGGGAAGGACAGAGGCAACAACTAGGAAGCATTTGGCTGGGGAAGGAGAAACAATGAAAGGGAGAAATATGTTAAAAAAAATCTGGAGCCATGAGCTAAGGAATTAGAATTTCACTTCTGAAATGTACTAGTGCTATGATTTTGGGAGAGTTACTTAAGCCTCTGAAAATTAAATTATTCAAAATTAAATGCTATACAAAAATATTTAAACCTGTTTCTGTTATGTAGCAAGGTCAGTGTTAGTTGTACCTGAAAAAACAAATTTTACCTATTTTACAATTTATTACTTATTCCTATAATATCAATTCAAGATAATACTGGGTATCAGTATTTCCTACCTAATTTTAATTCCAACTAGACTAGTGTTTAAAATATGCAGAAACTAATTAACAAGTATCTTTGTGTGTGCTTTGCATGTACCTCACATAAGGTACTGTGGAAAGAAGGGGGCACAATTTTTTTCTATGAAGAGCTTAACATGTATTCCAGGAGATAGACTTGGCAGACATGGAGAAATACTTTACATTCATTCATTCAATGAATGGTTATCAAGTTCTCCCAACATGCCAAACATAGTTCTAGGCACTAGGGATAGCAGCAGGAGAAAATCAGATAGTCTTGAAGTATAAATTTTATGAGGAAAACAGACAATAGATTAATAAAACAGGCAAATGGTGATAAGTACAATGAAGAAAAATAAAATAGGAAAAGGGATATAAAGAGTGACAGGGGAATGATTTTATAGAGGGTGGTCAAAGATTACCACCATGCTAAGAAAGTATTTGAGCTGACATCTGAAGAAATGATGAAATCAGAAAAGTCAGGCAGAGTAACAACCAGTGCAGTTACCCTGAAGCAGGTGCATGCTTGGCATGTTCAAGTATGGGAGGCAATGTGGCCGGAATGAAGTAAAGCAAAGACGAGTGGTGGGAAGTGAAGTCAGAATGGTAGCATAGGAAAAAGACTGTGTAGGGTATTATTATATATAGATTACTTTATAGGCTTGAGGAGCCATTAAATGTGTTGAACTCATGATCTGACATATATTTTACAAGGATCACTCTGGCTACTGTATAGAGAATAAACTGATGGCTGAGCAAGAGTGGAAGCAGAGACGATTTTAGAAGCTGTTGCATTAGTCCAGAAAATGATGATGGTGGCTTGGACCCGGATAGTTATGAAGGTGGTGTGAATAGTTAGCTTATAAATATACTAAAATATAAGACAAACTAAATTTGTAGTTGGACTTCTTGTGGGATGTGAGAAAGAAGAGTCAAAGGTGACTTAAAGGTTTGCAGGAGGGCATTAACTATTTGTGAACGAAATGCTTTATATTTTGATTGTAGTAGTTACATGGGTGTATTCATTTGTTAAAATTCATCAAAATATATACTTAATTGTGAGCATTTTGTCATATATGAAGTGTATATCAATGAAGTTGAGAAACAGTAAAACAAAAAGTATAGTGGTAACTTAAGTAGAGTATAACTTTTTGAACATACACAGAGAACTTTATTGTTTCAGTCTTAAAAGAAGTCAAATAAATACTACTGCAAATGAATGCTTCTGGATTGACTCTGATGCTGGAAACTTATAAAATCACAAGACTCCTATTAGTTTAAATCCCTGAATGATTGTTAGGGGCTCCAAACAAATGTGGAGTGACTAAATACTATTAATGTATTTTATCATATTGCTGATAAAGCCATACCTGATATACATTTTTTAAATTTGGCTGTATATATTTGAAATTGTTTACAGAATGTTAAAAAAAGGAACCCAAATATGGAAACTTTTTGGTATATAATCAGACTGTATTTCTAACTATATTTCAAATCAAATGCTCTGGGAAAGGTAAATTCAGATGCAGGGAAAACTAAGTTATCAGGAGCATTTTTCTCTTCATATTTAAATAATGTAGGCATAAACAAAGATAAACCTGTATAATCAGAATGAATAATGTAAGCAAATGTAAATGACAAATTGTCCACCAAAGTCAGGGTTTTGTTAATGTTAAATTACCATAGCAATTCTAATGACAGGGAAGGGAGTTGAAAAGTTAGCCATGCTGAAAGTCCTCCTTCCATTTACTTTCTTTACATTAATGCATGTTTTCAGATTTTGTTCTGCATAAAATATGTTCATATTAGTGTATGAAAATGGAAAGAAACACTGTGATTTAATTTGAAAATAATAAGTTACTCTTTAGTAGTCTCTCATTTGTGCATCAAGCGAGGTGCATTTGTAAGTTAAGGTAAACTTAATTTTATGCCTTCTTAGTCACATCATTTGAAACATATTTACTTATTATGCATAATATGCCATCATTTACTTTATACTTAAGGTTGTAACTATAAGTTTTAAGGCCTTCTAGTTATGCCCTGTGAGCATATCTCCATTCAACCCTTCAACCTCTAGGTCTTCTATGTGAAAATGAGAATAATGTAATCTAACATTTAGGGTTGTCACAGGGTTTGAATAAATATGCTAATTTGCATGCATCTGCTGCATAATTACCTGTGAATTTCTTTACTCCCCCTCCATGCCCTCTTCTGGACACATGATATATTCCTCTGTCACATAAAATTATATCCTTATATCTATACATCTGCACTTATTTTATATATAAATTACTGCTCTTTTGAATGGAACAGAGATATGGTCTGAATAATTGTGTCCCTTCTCCTCAAATTCATATGTTAAAATCCTAATCTTCAAGGTTATGATAGGAGGAGGTGGGAACTTTAGGGTGATAATTAGGTCATGAGGGTGGAGCCTTGATGAATGGTATAAGTGCATTTATAGAATAGGCCTAAGGAACTTCTTTGTCCCTTCCACAATATGAGGACACAGTGAGAAGGTGTTATCTATGAGGCAGAGAGAGAACCCTCACAGGATATGGACCATGCTGATGCCTTGATCGTGGACTTCTCAGCGCCCAGATCTGTGAGAAATAAATTTCTGTTGTTAATAAGCTAGCTAGTTTACAGTATTTTGTTAGAGAAGCCTGAATAGACTAAGACAGACAGTATAATGTGGTGGCTTAGAATATAGACCCTAGGACCAGACTCAATCCAAATTCCACTCTATCACCTACTAGCAGTGTTACCTTTTGCAAGTCTCTAAACTATACTGTTCCATAGTTCCTCATTTGGAAAATGAATAGTAACACCTATGTCACAGGATTTTGTGAATATTATATGTTATTATATGCAAATAACTTGGAATAGTACCTAACACATGGAGAGCATCATAAAAACATAGAACTCCTATCTTATGCTATACCCCAAAGCAACTCAAAATGGATTGAACACTTAAACATAAGACCTGAAAATGTGAAACTTATGGAATAAACCATAGGAGGAAAAGCTTCTTGGCATTGGACTTTGCAATGAGCATAGGCAACAAAGGCAAAAATTGGACAACAAAGGCAAAAAGTAGGACAACATTAACTAAAGAGTATCTGCACAGCAAATGAAATAATCAACAGAATCAAAAGTAATATTTGGAATGAGAGAAAATATTTGCAAATCATGTATCTGATAAGGAGTTAATATCTACAGTATATAAGGAACTTCTATAACTCAACTTAAAAACCCAGTTAAAAAATGGGCAAAGGATATTATGAGGGTACAAACAACTTGGTTACATTTTATGACTTTGCTTCACCCAAGCAGGGATTAGAGGCATGTCCTTCCCCTATACAAAGCTCACCACGTCCATTAGTTGTGAGTTTACACAACCAACCTCCTATTCCCTGGAGAATATTACTACCGTGTGAGCACCATAGTGTTGATAGCTAGTGCCAATTTGATGGCGAGTACATGTGGAGCCTTTTCTTCCGTTCTTGTGATACCTCACTTTGGAGGATGGGCTCAAGCTCTATCCAAGAAAATATAAGAGGTTCTTGATCACTGTTGTTTCTTATAATTGAGTAATATTCCATTGTATACATATACCAAATTTTAACAATCCACTCATGAATTGATGGGCACTTGGGTTGTTTACACATTCTTGCAATAGTGAATTGTGCTGCCATAAACATTCGGGTGCATATGTCTTTATTACAGAATGTCTTTTGTTCTTTTGGATAGATGCCTAATAGTGCTATTGCTGGATCAAATGGTATTTCTATTTTTAGCCCTTTGAGGTATCTCCAAATTCTTTTCCACAGAGGTTACGCTAATTTGCAGTCCCACCAGCAGTGTAAGAATGTTCCTGTCTCTCCACATTCTCGCCAGCATTTGTTGTTTTGTGATTTTTTTTGATACAGGCCAATCTCACTGGGGTTAGGTGATAACTCATTGTGGTTTTGATTTGCATTTCTCTAATGATTAGAGATGTTGAGCATTTTTTATGTGTTTGCTGCCATTAGTCTATCTTCTTTTGAAAAGTTTCTGTTCATGTCCTTTGCCCATTTATTGATGAGGTTGCTTGATTTTTTCTTGTTGATGTTTTTAAGTTCTAGATAGATTCTTGTTATCAGCCCTTTATCAGATGTGTAGAGAGCAAATATTTTCTCCCATTCTGTAGGCTGTCTATTCACTCTAAAACAAATGTTGGTCGGGTTGCAGAGAAAAGGAACATTTATACACCATTGGTGGGAATTAAATTAGTACAACTGCTATATACAACAGTATAGATATTTCTCAAAGAATTAATAATAGAACTACTGTTTGATCCAGCAATCCCACTACTGGGTATCTACCCAAAGAAAAAGAAATTGTTATATCAAAATATACCTTCACTTATATATTCATTGCATCACTATTCACAATAGCAAAGATATGGGAACAAGCTAAGTGTCCATTGATGGATAAAGAAAATTCATATATATATACACACACACACACACACACACATACACCATAGAATACTACTCAGCCATAAAAAGAAATGAAATTATGTCTTTTGCAGCTACATGGATAGAACTGGGGGCCATTATCTTAAGTGAAATAACTCAAACACAGAAAGTCAAACACTACATGTTATCACTTATAAGTGGGAGCTAAACAATGGGTACACATGGACATAGAGTGTGGAATAACAAACACTGGAGACTCGGAAGGGTGAGAGGTTGGGGTGATGGATGAAAAATTACTTAATGGGTACAATGTACACTACTATTCAGGTGATGGTTATACTATCAGCCCAGATTTCACAACTATGCACTATATCCATGTAACAAAACTACACTTGTACACCCTAAATCTATAAAATATAAACAAAACATGTAATTTCTGAAAGCCAAAAAAAAAAAGGGCAAATGACTTGAATAGACATTTCTCCAAAGAAGACATTCAAATGGAAAATAGTTATAGGCAACTGTACTCAATATCACTAATCATCATGTAAATACAATTCAAAACTACAATGAGATATCACCTCTTAATGGTTAGGATGGCTATTATTTAAAAAAGGATAAGTATTGGTGGGGAAGTGGAGAAGTTGGAACCGTTGTAAACTTGGTGGGAATGTAAAATGGTGCAGCTGCTAAGGAAAAAAGTATGCAAGTTTCTCAAAAAATTAAAAATAGAACTATCATGCAATCCAGAAATCCCACTTTGGTTATATATCCCAAAGAGTTGAAATCGAAATCTCAGAGTCCTCATGGCAGCATTATTCACAATATTTAAGATATGGAAACAATTTAAATGTCCATCAACAGAAGAATGGATAAAGGAAATGTAATACATACAGAAAGTGGAATATTATTGACCCTTTAAAAAGGAAATCCTGCCAAATGAGACAGCATAGATGAGTCTGGAGGACATTATGCCAAGAGAAATAAGCCAGATACAAAAGAACTCATGCTACATGATTCCGCTTATATGAAATATCTAAAATAGTCAAACCCACAGAAGCAGAGAGTAGAATGGTGGTTGTCAGAGGCTGGGGGGAGGGGTAAATGGAGTGTTTTTGTGCTCTTCAATGAGTATGAATTTTCAGTTACACAAGATGAATAAGTTTTAGAGATTTGTCTTACAACATAATTCCCATAGGTAACAATATCGTATTGTATACTGAAAATTTTGTTAAGAAAGTGAGTCTCAAGTAAAGTGTTCCTACTACAAAAAAGGGAGGAAGGCAGGAGGAAACTTTTGGAAGGGGTAGATATATTTATTACCTTGATGGTGGTGATGATTTCATCAGTGTATGCATATGTTCATACCCATCAAATTGTATACATTAAATATGTGCAGAGGCCGGGCGCGGTGGCTCATGCCTGTAATCCTAGCACTCTGGGAGGCCGAGGTGGGCGGATTGCTCAAGATCAGGAGTTTGAAACCAGCCTGAGCAAGAGCGAGACCCCCGTCTCTACTATAAATAGAAAGAAATTAATTGGCCAACTAAATATATATATATAGAAAAAATTAGCTGGGCATGGTGGCGCATGCCTGTAGTCCCAGCTACTCGGGAGGCTGAGGCAGAAGGATTGCTTGAGCCCAGGAGTTTGAGGTTGCTGTGAGCTAGGCTAACGCCACGGCACTCTAGCTTGGGCAACAAAGTGAGACTCTGTCTCAAAAAAAAAAAAAAAAAAAAAGACACCTTGTTTGTGGTCCTGTGTCATGGCAGCTCTAAAAGGGAAAGAGGAGAGTGGGAGAGACAACTGCATCCTTGTCCCAAAGGAGCCCTCTCACCTCCCCCCATTCCCCTGGGGAGCTGTTAGAACCTGGGCCTTCTGTGGCTGGACCTGGATTCAAGCCCTGCCCACTTGGGCACCCGGGACATCTTTCCGGTCCTGCGTGAGCCCCCACTGCCCCGTCTGCACGATGGGGATGACAGATCGCCCTGCTCACTGGTGCTGTCGTGAGAACGAATGAGATGTGCAGATATATGTGCAAACGTCCAGATCTCAGGGCCTGGAGAGCAGTGACGTTTATCTCTACTGTCCTTTTCATGTTCTTGATAAGGAAACCAAGGTTCAGCGAGGGAAGTGGCTCGCCCAGAGTCATCTGACAGCACGTGGCAGGGCGAGGCTGGCTCTCAGTGTCCTGATCCCAGTTTCTGGGATGTCCTTTCTGCTCAGGCTTTTCTCTGGCCACCCCGTGCCTCTGGTTCCGCCAGCCTGAACCGCCGAGGGGTTACCTGCCTGCTGAGTCTGGGCACGTGCCACACCCTCCATCTGGCACTTTTCCGTGACGACACCCGCCCTTCCTGCTTCTTTCCCACCTAACCCTGGTTTAGCCTTCAACAAGAGCTGCTTCCTCCTGGAAGCCCTCCCTGACTGCCCTCCTGCTCTGGGAGCTCCCCTAGGACCCCAGCTGGAATCAGCAGGGTCCCTGCCCTCCAGGAGTTGGCAGTCCCAGGGGAGACTGTGACTCACTGATGCTTTCACAGGTCTAAACTGGCAGAACAATATGCTCCGATACCTCAAACCCGATTGTGACTGAGTTACCCAGATAATCAAGAGAAAGCAGCCCCGGGGACCTGCCATCTGGCTGCATTGCTTGTTCCCTGGGTGACCCAGGAGCTCTGGTCTCCCTGTCAGTGTGAGTGTCCTTCCCTCTCCATCCCCTGGGCATCCAGAAGTGGAAACAAAAACTAGAGTCAAGAACCTGACTGGCTGGTCCTCGTGTGTGACGAGGACACCCTGGGCCTCTGGCTGTGCCCCACATGGGCAGCTTCTGCAGGGACCAAGTGTCCCTGTACGTCTCTGGGGGTCAGGATTCTGGAGTGACAGAGAGGGGACCCACAAGTCTTCAGGGGTCATGGGGAGGCCCTGAGATGGTGCCCATTCGCTTCGGCTGGAGCAGAGCTTGGTCCCAGAGTGCAGTCATCCCCGGAGGGCTGACTCATCCCTAAACATCTCCTTTCAGTCTGTCCCAGCGTCTCTGCCCTTCCCAGGGACTCAGACAAACAGAGAAGCCGTGAGAGGACGGGGTGGGGAGGTTGGTGGCCAGTTCTGGGCTGGGGGTGAGAAGCTCTGCTGTCTCCCCCAGGGCTCTGCAGAGGCTCAGGGGCAGGGCCCGTCCTGCCTGGACCTCGGGTCACTTTGCACCAGGTTCTCTGTCCCTGTGAGCGTCCTGGGCCTGGGGGGCCCTGACTGCGCGCTGGCCACAGGCACGCAGTTTGCTGTAACCACAGGTGCCCCGCGAGAGGTCGGCCCACCGTTCCCGGGCCTGGGAGTTGCCCGGCGAGGCCCTTCCTTCCTCATTCCCCACCTGCCTTCCAGGAGCCAGGGCAAGCCAGGGAGAGGCCTCCTCGCCCACCTGCCACCTGAGCAGGAGGCAGACCCTCAGGTGACCCCGTTTCACAGGAGCGATGAGGACATGGAGCTCCCAGGTGCCACCGTGTCCCTAGGCTGGGAAACGGCCTTGTCTGACTTGCTGGCGACGCCCCAGTTACAAACCCGAGACGAGTGAGCCTTGCCCAAGATGGGCTGCCCCGAGTGTCAGCAGTGTGGGCAGCGCCATGAGACCCTTGGGCTCTGAGACCCCGTTTCCACATTTGCTAGGGCCAAGCCTGCCCTGGCCACCTACAGAACTCTCTTAGCCAGGCCAGGTGGCCCATGGCAGAGCCCCTAGGGGAGGAAGGAAGCCATTAAGAGCGTTTGGGAGGGGGTGCCCTCATGCTTTACATCCTGTGTGACTGCACAGCAGTCAGAAGGCTTTGGGGGACTTTGCTCCTAATTAGCTGCTGATTTAATAGCTACTTCCAGGCCCCGGTGGGTGGTGAACGAGAATTTTCACAGGCATGTCCTCTGGGGGGAAGGTGGTTAAATTTAGCAAATAAAAATGCAAGGTGCCCAGTAAAATTTGAATGTCAGATAAACAACCAGGAAATGATTTTTTTTAGGGTAAGTATATCCCATGCCATATTTAGGACATACTTATGCTAAAAAATTCTTCCTTGTTTGTTTGACGTTCAAATTTAACTGTGTGTCCCATATTTTATATGGAAACCATCTCAGGGACGTGGGACAGCCTAGAGATTTTGAGGCTCCTCCCCCTTGAATTTTCTTAAGTCCCCCTCCCTCTTAGATTTAGGTAGCTTGGTTGGGGGCAGGTCCTAAGTATTTTAATTAGGATTGACATTTGTGGTGCAGTCTCCGTCTGCCCTCCATATACAAATCGGCCAGGGATTCACATTCCCCCAGCCCCACCCAAGAGGGAGGCCCTGGCCACATAAGCCAGCTTGTCCCCCTTCTAGTATATTATGGGCCACCTTGAATGGTTGTATAGGTAGTACACGGTGTGACTCCATATTTGAGAGGAGTGTCCCTTGCAATTGTGCAGTGTGCAACTTGTACAACGCACCACAGCAGCCCTGCTCCTACTTCTAGATCTTGGCCACTAGGAGTTTTGTTTCTCTCATTTGCTTCTCCAACTGGGCTCCCCAAGGATGGCTTCCCATTCCTCCCTCACCACAAGGAGAACGAGAGCAATATGGGAAGGCACCGTGGCAGGATCTGACAACAGTTGAACTCCCAGGCCGCGCACAGAAGGGTTTTTGGGTCTAGGGCCAACCTGACATCTGCTGGAGGGGCACCCCCTCCCAATGCCCGGCATGCGGGCTGGGGCTCAAGGGGCCGGGAGAAAGACTTCCTGCCCGCCCACACGCCACATCCTTTCCCGACCCTCGCCCTTGCCAGCCTGCCGACCTCGGCATAATTTTAGAAACTTAATAGACGCTGTGCTGCACATTCTTGGCCCCGAGCCTGCGGGGGCAGGTCCTGAGCGAATACAGACATTTCTTTCTTCGGCCGTGTCAATAGAGATCCTCTGTTTCCCCGGGGACAGGTTTCTGAGGGGCCATTGTGTACAGAGGAGCTGCCCACACACTCCCTCCTTTGTGGGGTCCCCCCACCGCCCCGTCCTGCCGGGCTGGATTATTTTGCAGGGCGAGTGCCAGCTTCTCTGTGCCTTTCCTGAGGTCCCCCAAAGCCACCGGGAGCAGGGGGGACTGGGCGGGCATGGATTTGAGGGCCTCAGGTGTTGGTGGCCATGGGGACCCCTTTGCAGATCACTGGGCTCGTGCCGTGTCTTGAAACTAAAAATGACAGGCGGGGACTCCGGGCTTAGAGGAAGAAGGCGGACAGTGACCGCAGGATCAGGCGGCCCCTGGACAACAGGGAATGCTTTTGTTTCCTTCCCAGGCCAGGGCAGCCTGGTCTTTTCAGTTCAGATTTCAAGGAATGGCCCCATTCCTGGAACAAGCATTCTGGAGGCTTCTGGGGTGCGAGGGAGAAGCGGGCAGGAAGGAGACGCGTCCCGTGAGTGACGTTTGTGGGGCGCTCGTGTGGCGGGCACCGCTGCTGGCCTCGCCTTCACGTCAACCCCCAGATGGGGACCAGCAGGGCCCTGGGAGGTGAAGTGACTTACCCAGGGTCACGCAGCTGGGAGGTGGCACGGCCAGCCCTGCAGGCTGAATCCTTTGCTGCTCACAGCTAGTTTTTTCCATCAGCTTTAGGGAGCGAGAACTCACCCCTATGACGTGACCATTCATGGCTTTTAGCGTATAGACAGTCATCAACCATCACCACAGTCAGTCTGAGAACATTTTCATATTCTTGAAAAGAAACCTTGTACCCTTGGCTGTCACCCTCCAAGTCCCTTGTTCCCCCTGCCCTAAGCAGCCACTAATCTCCTTTCTGTCCCTGTGGATTTGCCTATTCGGAACATTTCATACCAGTGGAATCATATACCCTGTGGCCTTCCGTGCTGCCTTCGGTCACCGAGCAAGCTTCAGCCGTGCTGGGGCAGGTGTCAGTGTGTCCTTGCTTTCCATAGCTCAATAATTCTCCATCGTGTGGAGAGACCACGTTTTGTTTAGCCACTGGTCTGCTGATGGGCGTTTAGGGTGTTTCCACTATTGCTATTGCGAACCGATGCAGCTGTGACCACGTTGGTGTGCAGATTTTCACACGGATGCGTGTTTTCGATTCTCTTGGGAGTCCCCCTACTCTTAAGTAAGTAACTTCCTGCCCACAGGCCTTTGCTCATGTTGGGGTTTCCTCACCCGGGGCTCCCTCTCTTCCCCCCAGTAAATCCAATGTATTCTTCAGGGTCCAGTTCGTGTCCTTTTCTTACTGCTCCCTGCTCTCGTCAGCCACTGTGGGAGGCAGGAAGTCACTCTGCCCTTCAGCCTTTGCCCTGTCACGTGCTTGCTGTGTGATCTTGGGCCACTTGCTCGGCCTCTCTGAACCCCAGTGCCTTTGCCTGTGACGTGAGGATCTAATTCTGACCCCATGGGGCTGCTGTGAGGATCGAGACGGCAAGAACTCTGTGTGCTGGAAGCCTGGCATTGGGGCCTCCGTTAGTTCGTGTCTTCAGCCAGCAGGCCCTGCTGAGTGCCAGCCCTGAGCACTGTCACAAACCGCGCGCATCCTGCTTTCAAGGAGCTGGAGCTGCAGCAGGAGTTTTCAATGGGGTGGGGGGATTTGTCCCCAGTGGACATGTGGCCATCTGGAGATATCGTTGGTTGTCACGATGGGGCAGGGGTGTGCTATTGGCATCCAGAAGAGAGAGGCCAGGGGTGCTGCTGAACGTTCCACGGTGCACAGGACGGCCCCAAAGAATGAATGACCCGGCCCAAATGTCAATAGTGTTGAGGTTTGAAAAACCCTGGTCTAGTGATATTGTTATTCTCAATTTTTCACGTGTGCGTGTATTTAATTTATACACTCGCTTCTTTCGAAGATGGAGTCAGAGTAACTTGCAAAGATGCCAACAAAACAATGGGATTTTTTAAATGAGGAAATTAAGGCCGGGCCCGGTGGACACTCACCCCTGTAATCCTAGTACTCTGGGAGGCCGAGGTGGGAGGATCGCTTGAGGTCAGGAGTTCGAGACCAGCCTGAGCAAGAGCGAGACCCCGTCTCTACTAAAATCAGAAAGAAATTAGCTGGACAACTAAAAATATATAGAAAAAATTAGCCAGGCTTGGTGATGCATGCCTGTAGTCCCAGCTACTTGGGAGGCTGAGGCAGGAGAATCACTTGAACCCAGGAGTTTGAGGTTGCTGTGAGCTAGGCTGATGCCACGGCACTCTAGCCCAGGCAACAGAGCAAGACTCCATCTAAAAAAAAAAAAAAAAAATGAGGAAATTGAGGTAGAAAACGATAGGAGGGAAGGAAATGTTTTGAAAACATGATACCTATGTTAAAGCACACGGTTTCCAGAAATGGGATGTATATTTGTCTCTGAGCTTCCTAGCAGGCAGAGCAAAAAGAGAAATAATCAACTTCAAGATTCTCACCATCCCAAAGTTGAAAATAAATTAAGAGCTCAAGGGAAGTCCAGCCTTCCTGGGCCTGAAGGGCTCGAGGCTTTCCTCCCTAGGCCCTCTACAGGGGCCGAGGCAACAGGCCAGAGCAGACAGCACTGTTCCCAACAACAGCCCCACAGGGGACACACTGAGTGTCACATCACAACCCCTGATGGAGGCCTGCAATGTATGACTGAGCCCAGCTCTGCAAGGGGGCTGTACATTGAGCACCTGCCCAAGGGTGATGACTTATTTTCCCAACTAGGCGACAGAAAGCAGGGCCCGTGCTGTAAGCAGTTCAGAATAGTGGTGGGAACAGGGACTCTGGATCCAAACTGGCTAGAGTCAAGATCTGGATTTACTCCCAAGGAGCTGTGTGTCCTTGGACCTTTCCTGAAACCTCTCTGAACTCAGTTTCCTCATCCATAAAATGGGGCAGGAATAATACTTATACCTCATAAGGTTGCCGGGAGAATGAATTGAAATAGTGTGTGCCCAGGGTTGACCCCAGGCCTGATGGAGGCAGCAGCTCAGAGAGGTTGTGTAGCTTGCTTCAGGTCACACAGCACTGTGCAGCACAGCCAGGGCCAAACTCAGAGCTTTCTGATTACAGGGCCTGGGCAGATAGGGGCTGGGTTCCCAGGGCTGTTTGTGCCGGGCCCGCAGCTCTGAAGCTTTGCCAAATCCCTGACTCCTCGAGATAATAGCCCCTTAAGACAGACCCAGGGTCTGAAGTCGGAATGAGCTACTGGAGGAGGAAGATGATCTCGACTGATGCCTTGAGGCCCCAGGCCAGGGTTCAGCGAGCAGCCCACCCCTTAGTAGACCACAGAGGCCGTGGTCAGAGCCTGCACCCTGAGGTTGGCCGGGACATGGTTCAAACCCCAGCTTTGGTGTCTGTTATTTCTGTGACTTTCTGAGTTTAGTTTCCTCATCTATAAAACGGGGTTTATAGTAGTATCTACCCCTTGGGTTATTGTAAAGATTAATGGAGATGTCATACATTAAAAAACATAACAACAACAAAAAAAACCTCCAACATAATCCAATCATCGTTAGCTGTTGTGATGATTGTTCATAATTATTTCTATGAATAGTACTTTATTAGTTAGAATTGTTTCAAATAAATAATAATAAGAGGACTTGGCCACTAGGTTCAGGAGTTTACATCCGTCTGCCTTGGCCTTACCTCCCCCAGGAAGCCCTCCCTGACCACCCCTCTCAGATGCCCCTAGAGCCTCAACATCCTTCCCTGGCGCCCTTTTCCTACTGACTGTTAGAAACGAATGCATTTGGTGGTCTGGTTAAGGCCTGTCTCCCCGCTGGAGCTGATCTTGGCCACTGCTTGCTCTCCAAGGCCTGGCATGGTGGCGGGCATCTAGCAATGATCATGAAATATTTGTTGCATGACTGAACAGGGACAGGGCAGCCTGAGACACCTCTGCTCCTCCCTGTGGAGCTTGGAGGAGGACAATTCCGGAGGAGGTGAGGGAATCTTCTGGGGGGCGCCGATCGGGCGGAAGGTACCATGTGGGTGTTGGTGGAGAGATGCGTAAAGCCCAGGTCTGGAAACCCTGCCAGGTGCCCTCTGTCTTCACGTCGCTCGGTGTACGGGTGGGAGCGGGTGAGACGGGCCAGGTACAAGCGGTGGTGTGTGTGTCTCAGTGTCCCCACCTGCAAATCGAGAGCTGTTCTCAGGTCAAGTGCACACCTGGCACAGCGAGCTAGTTGCCCACGCCCTCTTTACCTGTTCACTCGGGTGTCACCTCCTCGCTGTGTGGCCTTGGGCAAGCCACTCCACCTCTCTGTGCTTCAGTCGGAGACAAGAAAAGGAGTTTCCTCTTTGCACTGCCATCAGGATTGGATGAGAACATCTGTGTGCCTGGCTTGAGAAGTGCTCTGGAAATGTTACCTGTTGTTTTTCTTTATTCTTATTTGTTTGCTGAGAAAGTATTTATGAAGCACCTACTAAGTGCCACTCGAGCTGAGTGCCAGGTGCTGGAGAGTGTGAGCAGCAGCCTATTTTGAACAAACCAGATTTTTAAAAAAATGTTTATGATCCAGTTGGGGAGATGTAAACACAGACTGGATGACATCGGATGAAATTCGGAAATTCTTGTTAATTTTTATTGGCATGTGGTAGTTCAGTGGTTTATAGGCATAGCCCGGAGATGCTGTGGGCTGCTCCAGACCACTGCAATAAAGTGAATATTGCAGTAAAGCGAGTCACACAGAGTTTTTGGTTCCCCTGTGCACATAAAAGTTACGTTTACGCTATAGTCTATTACGTGTGCAATAGTATTATGTCTAAAAAAAACGTACAAACCACAATTTTAAAACACTATATTGCTAAAAAATGCTAACAATCATCTGACCCTCCAATGAGTCATAATCTTTTTGCTGGGGGAGGGTCTTGCCTCGATGCTGTTGGCTGCTGACTGATCAGGGTGGTGGCTGCTGAAGGGTGGGGTGGCTGTGACGATTTCTTAAACTAAGACAGCCATGAGGTTTGCTGCGCTGATGGTCTCTTCCTGGCAGAAGCATGTTCTCTGTAGCACGCGATGCTGTTTGGTAGCGTTTTACCCACAGCAGCTCTTTCAGAATTGGAGTCAATCTCTCAAACCCTGCTGCTGCTTTATCAACCAAGTTTGTGGAACATTCTAAATCCTTTGTCATTTCAACAGTGTTCACAGCTCTTCGCCAGGAGTAGGTTCCATCTCAAGAACCCACTCTCTTGGCTCATCCATTAGAAGCAACTCCTCCTGCGTTCAGGTTTGGTCCTGAGATTGCTGCAGTTCAGTCGCATCTCCGGCTCCGCTTCTAATTCCAGTTCTCTTGCTGTTTCCACCCCGTCTGCAGCTCCTTCTTCCGCTAAGCCTTCAGCCCCGCAGAGTCACCCATGAGGGTTGGAGTCATCTTATTCCAGACTCCTGTTGATGTTGATATTTTGACCTCCTCCCATGAATTATAAGTGCTCTTAATGGCGTCTAGAGTGGTGAATCGTTTCCAGAAGGTTTTCAATCTGCTTTGCCCAGATCCATCAGAGGAATCCCATCTATGGCAGCTACAGCCTTACGAAATGTGTTTCTTAGTAATGGGACGTGGAAGTCGAAAGGACGCCTGGATCCGTGGGCCGCGGGATGGACGCTGTGTCACGGGCGAAGGCACCAGCCAGCTCCTTGCGCACCCTGACCCGCGCTCTCGGGTAATCAGGGGCCTCGCCCATGGGCGGTAATATTTTGAAAGCAACCTTATTTTTTGTTGTTCTGAGCGGTAGGTCTCACCAGGGGGTTTAAAACAGTAAACCATGCCGCAAACAGACGTGCTGGCATCCAGGCTTTGTTGTTCCGTTTCTAGAGCACAGGGAGAGGGGATGCAGCGTCGTCCTGAAGGAGCCTAGGGTTTTTGCAAGCACTGGCCTCAGCTTCACATCACCGGCTGCTCTGGCCCCTGACTGCAGAGTCAGCCCGTCCTCTGAAGCTCACTTCTCCTCTCTGGCTGTGACAGTCCTAGACGGCATCTTCCAACATTGAAAACCCGTCTACATTGAAAATCTGTTGTTCGGTGTAGCCACCTTCACCCATGGTCCTGGCTAGATCTTCTGGGTGACTCGCTGCAGCGTCTGCATCAGCACCCCCCGCCCACCTGGCACTGCTGTGCTCTGCAGGTGGCTTCTTTCCTTAAGACACATGCACCAACCTCCACGAGCTTCAGACTTTTCTTCTGCAGCTTCCTCGCCTCTCTCAGGCTTCACAGAATTGCAGGGAGTTCGGGCCTTGCCGTGGATTAGGCTTTGGCTTAAGGGGCTGTTGAGCCTGGATTGATCGTCTACTCAGACCGCTCAGACTTTCTCCGTGCCAGCAATGAGGCTGTTTTGCTTTCCTATCACTCGTGTGTTGATCGAGGTAGCACTTTTCATTTCCTCCCAGAATCTTTCCCTTTTGTACGCAGCGAGGCTAACAGTTCGCTGCAAGAGCTCTAGCGTCTGGCGCACCTTGGCTTTAGAAATGCTTTCCTTTCTAGCTCTAGTCATTTCCAGCTTTTGACTTAAAGTGACAGACGTGTGACGCCTCCTTCTGCTTGAATACTTCGAGGGCACTGTGGGGTCATTCATTGGCCTAATTTCAATACTGATGTGTCTCGGGGCATGGGGATGCCAGAGGAGAAGGAGAGAGAGAGGGGGGCAGTCAGAACACGCACAACATGTATCAACTAAGTTGCGCTGTCTCATGGGGACGCAGTTTGTGACGCCCCCAGACGTTTACAACAGAACATCACAGATCGCCATCACAGACACAATAATAACGAAAGCGTCTGAAATATTGGAATAGTGCAAGAGTTGCCCAAATGTGGCGCCGAGACGAGCAACGAGCACAAGCTGTCAGAGACCAGCACGGCGGCCTTGCTTGGCGCAGGCCTGTCGCAAACCTCAGCTCATGCAAGACGCGGTGTCTGCGACGCGCAGGAAAATGAGGGATGCTTGTTCATTTTTAAGAACAATACTTATCTTTTAGCGACTCAAACGGAAGTGTTTCCGGATGAAATGATGTCAGGGATTTCCTTCAAAACAACCCACTCTGTAAAACCAAAATTATTCCCTGAAAAACTGTATTAAAAAAAAAAACTATATATATATATATGTATGTATCTAGGGACCGAGGGGTTGTGGGGGACTTAGATGACATCAGATGGACCCCGAGTGGGTGTGGTGGGACCCGGACACCGAGTACGGCGCAGGGGTGGGTGCCTGCAGACGGTTGCGCCTACTCTGAGTGTCCTTGTGAGAATCCACAAATCCCTCAAGGAAATCAATAGTTGCGAGTCCTGTGTGCCCAGCGCTCTGAAGGAGAAACAAACAGGGCCGGGGAGCTCTGAGTGGGGACGGGGGATTCGCCATCGGAGAGTTTGGTGTTGATCCTAAGGGCCTGGCTACGGTTTCTGGCGGGGAAAGGGCTGCCGCCCTGGGGGTGCGGTGGTGAGTTCCGTGGTGGCTGCAGCCTGGGAAGCTCTGGGAACAAGCCGAGCTCCTCTCCCCTGGGGTCTCTGGCTTCTTTCTTTTCCTCCCTCCTGCCTCTCTCTCACTCCCTGTCCCATCTCAGTTCCTTTTCTTTTCCTTTCTCTCTCTCTGTCTCCCCCCACTTCTGCCCTGTCCCCAGGCACCGTCTCTTTCCCTCTAGGACTCTCCCTCCTGCGCTGCTCTGGGCTGCAGAGACCTGGGCTGGCCTGGGGTGAGCTTGGGGGGCACAGGGACGTGCCAGCCCCCCAAAAAGTGCGCAGGGTCCCACCTGGGAGGGATCCCTGGCCTTGTGGGGGTCCCTCGGGGTCCCTGAAGACATAGCTGGCACTGAGCTGTGTCCCCACCCTCCTGTCTGCAGGTGCCCGGCATCACGGCTGTGAGCCACATCCTTCACGGGAATGTGGCCACCTGTCGTCATGGCCCTACCGATGAAGTCCACGGTGCCTAATTCAGCCCATCCTCCTGGGCCTGGCCTGGGGGAGGCTAAGGGTTTGGCATCGAGGTTTCCACAGTGGAGAGAGAGGAAGGGATGTCTGCCTCCTCCAGGGAGCCCTTGGGGCAGCTCAGGGTCAGGGCCTCACTCAAGTGCCCTTGTGTCTGTCGGTGGCCCTGGCTGATGCCTGGAGTAGGAAAGGAAGTCCCTCTCTTTCCTGCATTTCCTACTTCTGGACATGGGGGAACAGATGGTTCGCGTCCGAGGACGGCAGGGTGGCGGAGGCTTACCCACCCCAGCAGGCATTGGTGGGTCCTGGCCCTTTGGAAAGTAGTTTGGCAGGTTGTTTCAGAGCACTGAAAACATGTACACCCTTCTCATTTCTGGGAATTTGCCCTAAGGAAATAATCCTGAAAAAAAAAAAGGAAAAGAAAAGCCAGGTGTGTGGCAGCTGTCCTGCACGCGGGAGTCATGAAGGGATGCATGCTGTCCGGCACACCGGAGTCCTGACGAAAAGTGACGAAGCAGCTACCTCATGACGTAGCTCTCTTCTCCCACCTTGTTTTACACTGAATGTTCTATGCTGCAGGCCTGGCTGCGTGGAATAGAAAGCAAAATGTTTCATGCCTCAAGCTTGA